>JADRCH010000028.1:11427462-11444847 GCA_019843965.1 Rhynchomys soricoides | reverse complement strand
TCTACCCAGCTTAAATCACTGAATACACCCCTAACTCATGATGCTAACCACAGAGTTTACAGAGTAGAGTATAAAGCTTGTACAATGTAACATTAACTTAGATGGACCTGGGGAGCTGACTCAGCTGGGAGAGGGTTCACCAAACGTGCACAAAGCCCTGAGTTTGGTCTACAGTCCGTTATAAACCAAGCGTGTTTGTGAATGCCTGTTATACCATAAAGAAGAAGGTAGAAGCAGGGGCAGCAGGAGTTCATGGTCATCTTCAAGTACACAGCAAGTTCAAAGCTAACCTGTGCTTCATGGAATACCCTGCCTCAAGAAAGCAAGTAGGTTAGATGTAGAAAGTGAGCATGTTCATCCTATGTGACTGGCAGTAAACTTTCCAGGCCAACATTTCTTACTGCTGAGTTACCTACGCTGTGCACAGTAAATGATCTGTCAAGTCAACAAAGAGAACAGTGAAACATTTGTACCCCACGTATAAAATATCATAAATTCAGAAATAGAAGCCATGAGAAATATAAAGCTATAGTTATTAATGACAGATAATGCCAATAAAGACTTTGGTATTGTTTGTTTAAAAGAAAATGACAGCTCTACTCCAAACGTAGTCTTCACTTTTAAAAATGATGACGGAAAAGTTTACACTAAGCTCACTAAACTAAATCTTTTGTTAACTTGGCTTTAAAAGGGGAAACCAAAAGACAAAGTCAGGGTGCTATTAAGTGGGGACAACAGGAGAAAGAATAGCCTTCCTTTGCTTAACGATTGGATAAATTTCTATATATGGTTAAAGAGGAATTTTTCCCAATAGTTTGTGATTTTATGAAACTAAGGGGTGTGTGTGATTGAATCAAAACCAGTGAGTGCAGTGGGTTTTCAATTTCATCTCAAACATCTCTAAAAGAAGAAATATTTGTGATGGATTTTCTACAAAGAAAGTGATTTTCATGATTTCTCTTTAGTATCCCTAGGGTACAAAAACTTTCTTATGATCATAGGCATACTATGACTAGGAAGGGGCTACAAACAGAAAATATTTTTTTCTTATAGAAGAAGACTACACATAACAACAGGAGCCTGCATACATGTTCCCGACCCCTCAGAATATCCCTTGGCTGCCACTGCACAAAGAGAATATTTCATTGCATATTGCTATTCTTGGAAAGACTGAAAACCCAAAATACAACTTCTATAAACTGTTTTCTACCTTTCCTCTATTATTTGATGTGGAATAATCAGAAATTGAACCATCATAGGTCAGAGACTCTCTATGCTGTAGAAGGCAGGGCAAAGAATCTGAAACATTATCAGGTGGCTCAAAACCCCAGACACAAAACAAAGGTTTTATAGAATAAAGACCAAGGATGGAGTAATCTTGAATATATTTTTATTAAACATAAGATTGCTTCAACAATGGCGAATTTGGTATCTTACTGGCTATTCTATTGCTATGAAAGAACACCGTGACCAAGGCAACTCATAAGAGAAAGCATTTAATTAGGGGCTTGTTTCCAGTTTTAGAGGGATTATCATTATCATTATGGTAGACAGCAGATGGGCATGACCTTGGAGGAGCAGCTGAGAGCCTTACATACTGATCCACAGGCAGCAGACAGAGCCAGGGACAGGCAGAGGGAGAGACAGGCTTTTGAAACCTTAAAGCCTACCCCCACATACGTCCTCCAGCAAGGGCACACCTACTCTAAGAAGGCCAACCCTCCTAATCATTCTTAAACAGAACTGGGCCTAAGCATACACATAAAGGAGTGTTTGTAAGTCATTCTCATTCAAACCACCACGTTTGGGTAAATGCATTCGGATGCTCTGTACTAAAATCAGGTATTGTGTGTGTGTGTGTGTGTGTGTGTGTGTGCTTGTGTGTGCATCTGTGTGTGTGTGTATGCTTGTGTGTGCATCTGTGTGTGTGTGTGTATGCTTGTGTGTGCATCTGTGTGTGTGTGTGTGTATGCTTGTGTGTGCATCTGTGTGTGTGTGTGTGTGTGTGTGTGTAAACTTAATTTGGGCTATTGTTCTCAGGATCTGTGCTGATAAGAGGCAAGAAAATATGTGGAAAATAAATGGTAAAACAATCAGGCTGTAACTGACACAAGCAGTGCTTCTCAACCTTCCTAGTGCTGAAGTCCTTTACCACACTTCCTCATGTTGTCCTGACCCCAACCACAAAATTATTTTTGTTGCTACTTCATAGCTGTAATTTGCTACTGTTATGAATTGTAATATAAATACCTGTGCTTTCTGATGGTTTGGGGTTACCCTTATGAAAGAGTCACTCAACTCTCAAAGGGGTTGCAACCCACAGATTGAGAACCACTGGGCTAAAGAATGGAATTTTATTGGTGTTTACCCAAATATTGGAGGCAAAGAATTTTATACTTCAAGTTTTCATTGTATTCCTGAATTTAAAACAGATGCTTCAAGTCCTCCCACTTTGTAGGAATGTATTTCTCAGAAAAAAATAGAACTTGATTGTAATGTGATTGTTACCTTATTAAGGGGAAATGATTGGCAAGCTCAGATCAGCACAAAAACCTACCTGCACTTTCTAACATAATTAGAAAAGGGCTCAACATAATTAGTAAGATGTAGCTGTTATGTGCCTGTCTGTAATAAGAAATAACAGAAGGTCTCAAGGAGGTCCTCGAATTATGCTCTTCCCGGAAGAGGAAGCTTTATGAAATAAAAGATGATGTCAGATAGAAAGAAGAAATCAATAGGAATTACAGTGTTACATTGTAAATACATAGGTCGAACGATATACAAAAGCCAGGGGTATAGACTACATAGAAAAGCAGAACCAGGTTGGATATTTATGAGTGAGACTGTATAGAAGATGGCCTTGAAAGTTGCCAGACAAGGTTTATTTGATGCTGTAGAAAATAATTCCTGATAATTGCCGTATAAGTGGAAAAATCCCACTCAAAAATAATTGCTTTTCATGAAGAATATTCACTCCAGGAGGCAAGAGAGAATTGAGACAAGAAAGGACAGAAAACAGAATACTGTAGTCATACACAAATGAGATGCCTGCAGGTGAATTCTAATGACACAAAGAACAAATCTGTCCTGAAAAGTAAGTAAGTGTAACTTAATGCTCAACTTACACATCACAGCACACAGTATTCAAGAAGGCTAAGGTTGCGAAAGGGACTCAATAGGACAGTAGCTCTAGAAATGGACATTGTTTGCAGTGGGTTTCCCAGTCCTTCTCACAGGGACAAGGCTCAGTTAACTATCATGTTTTCTTTGCCTATACACTTTCTTATTGAATCTAAATAAAGCCTATGAGCACGATGAGATAACTTTCCTTTGATTATATCATATATGGCAAAAGGATTTCTGTATATTAAATTAAAATCATTGATACCTTGATTTTGTATTAGCCAAAAGGGGGATGTTGTGGCTTAGCCTCACCCAATTACATAGGCCCTTTAAACAGACAATTTGTCTATCTGTAGCAGCAGAGTGGATATAATTAAATGTGGGAGGGACTTTCTATGTCTGCTGCAGAAATGAAAAGTTGGGGACCCACCTATGAGAACAGCTCTGTACCCACAGCAGGACTTACAGACAGGCTGCAAGAGATCAAGGGCCTCACCATAAAACCTAAGGTACTGGAGTCTACTTCACCAAAATGAGTTTGGTGTCATGGTTTGAATATGCTTGACCCAGACAGTGGCACTATTAGGAGGTGTGGCCTTGTTGGAGTAGGTGTGTCACTGTGGGTGTGGGCTTTAATACCTTAGTCCTAGCTGCCTAGGAGTCAGTATTCTGCTAGCAGCCTTCAGACAAAGATGTAGAACTCGCAGCGCCTCCTGTACCATGCCTGCCTGGATGCTGCCATGTTCCCACCTTGATCATACTGGACTGAACCGATGAACCTGTAAGCCAGCCCCATTTAAATGTTGTCCTTATAAGAGTTGTCTTGGTCATGGTGTCTGCTCACAGCAGTAAAACCCTAACTAAGACAGTAAGGAACCTGAAGTTTCTGCCAAAGATATACATAATCTGTATTGTAAATCTGGCCTAAGCAGATTTTTTTAAAAACATAAAGTTGCTTGTAATTTGTTAATAATACAACTCCAGATATTTAGGATTGCTGAGATCTTAAAGTGATTGCTTATTCAAAGTATTTCCAAAACCAAACATAGAAAAGACATGCTTAGCTCTTATATTTAGCATAATTAAAATCACCTAAAAAGAAGGGCCCATCTGTATTGAAAGCTAAGCCAGGATTTGGTGGAACTTCCAGTCACAGGAAATTCTGATTAAATTAGAAAATAAGAATTAGCTCATTTTCTTTCAGAAGTGGGAGAAGTTGTTACCTATGTCTTAAATTTTAACAAGAAAGGCTATTGGCTTCACGGTGCTTCCAGGAATGTTAAATTGCTACCTAAAATTGATATGCAAGCCCTTCTATTCAATCTATCTACCAATCTATCTACCAGAGCCTCAGATTATCATCCAGAATCAACTTCTTGAGAAAAACTATTCATATGTTTAGAGTGCAAACTCTGTGAAAATAAAGAATCCAAGTGCTAGTTGTGACTTATGTTAATAATTTTGAAACCAACTGATTTTAATTTTAGTTTAGTTTTAAGTAAAATTATATATTAATTTCATGTCACGTAATGGTTGCTTTATGTTGCAGGAAATAGTTTTTTTAGAAAAATGGCCAACTCCCTGTACTCCTGCTTCTCTCAATCCACCAACTCCCTGGCAGGGCCAGACCTCGCTCCTGCACTCCTGCTGCTGTCAACTTTCTCCAGCTAGTCCCTGCAGGGCTGGCTTGCTTGTCCCTGGCGCTGCTAGCTCCCTGTCCGCCATGCCATCAGAGGTCCCACATTCCAGTAACCAAGTAAAGCAAAATTCTTTTACCTTACAATTAACCAGATTTATGTATCAATAAAATCACAATTTACAAGGTGTCAATACAATAATTTCTGAACCAATTGATGATAAAAGCTTTATCCCAATTGTTCTAACCTTATGATCTCATAACTACCTGTGGCTGGTTAAAGCTATGCTGGTTCATGTCTGCCTCCCTTTTTCCTTCTTCCTCCTCTCCCCAGAGGCTCTCTGTCTCTACAACTCTTAGCTCTGCCTCCCTTTTCCCTAACCAATCACAGGCCTCCTGGTGCCCTAATGTAATTGGACAGGGGAAATCCTGCAACAGCTATATGTACATGTTGTAGAACATATAAGTAAAGACATTTGACATATGCAGGTCTCCTTGCATACTTTATATGTTGAAGAGACTATGCTTCAAACATAGTCTTTGAATAGTCTAGATCGCACAGCACAGCAGGAACTGGCTTATGGGATGTCCTCTGGCAGGCAGCACAGTGAGGACTCTTCCTAAATTGTTTTGCTGTCAGAAGTCAAGATGGACAAGTACTGACAGAGAGTGATAGAGAGAGTGACAGAGTAGGCAGTAGTCAATTCTGATGTTTTGCCACCAAGTGACATGACCAGAGTGTACAGAGAATAAAAGTCTCTGTACCAATACCATGGAGATTTTAACACTATTGCTCTGTAGTAAAGCTTGAGGTCAGGGATGGTGATTTCCCCCAGCCATTCATTCTTTTATTGTTTAGAATTGTTTTTGTTATTCTGGTTTTTTTTTTTTTATTCTCCAGGTGAATTTGAGATTTGCTCTTTCCATGTCTTTGAAGAATTGTGTTGAGATTTTGATGGGGATTGCATTGAATCTGCAGATTGCCTTTGGTAAGACGGCCAATTTTACTATGTTAATTCTGCCAATCCATGAGCATGGGAGATCTCTCCATTTTCTGAGATCTTCTTGGATTTCTTTCTTGAGAGACTTGAAGTTATTGTCATACAGATCTTTCACTTGTTTGGTTAGACTTGCAAAAAGATATTTTATATTAGTTGTGGCAATTGTGAAGGGAGTTGTTTCCCTAATTTCTTTCTAAGTCTATTATTTATCATTTGTATAAAGTAAGGCTACTGATTTATTTGAGTTAATTTTATATCCTCTGACCACTTTGCTGAAGTTGTTTATTAGCTGGAGAATTTCTCTGGTAGAGTTTTTGGGGTTGCTTATGTATACTATCATATCGTCTGCAAATAGTGATAACTTTATTTCTTCTTCCCAATTTGTATCCCCTTGATCTCTTTTTGTTATCTTACTGTTCTAGCTAGCACTTTGAGTACTATATTGAATAAATATGGGGAAAGTGGGCATCCTTGTTGTGTCCCCAATTTTAGTGGGATTGCTTCTAGTATGTCTCCATTTAATTTGATATTGGCTGTTGGTTTGTAGTAAATTGCTTTTATTATGTTTAGGTATGGGCTTTGAGTTCCTGGTCTCTCCAATACTTTTAACATGAAAGGGTGTTGTAATTTGTCAAATGCTTTTTCTGCATCTAAAGAGAAGATCATGTGATTTCTTTGAGTTTGTTTATATAGTGGATTACATTAATGGATTTTCATTTATAGAGTCAACCTTGCATCCCTGGATGAAGCCTACTTGATCGTGGTGAATGATGGTTTTGATGTGTTCTTGGATTCAGTTTGCAAGAATTTTATTCAGTATTTTTGCATTGATATTCATGATTGGTCTGAAGTTCTTTTTTTTTCCCGGTTGGGTCCTTGTGTGGTTTAGGTATCAGAGTAATTGTGGCTTCATAGAATGAATTAGTACAGAGACAGACACATTTATCAATGGAATAGAATTGAAGACCCAGAAATAAAACCATACACTTATGCACACTTGATCTTTGACAAAGAAGCCAAACATATACAATGGAAAAAAGAAAGCATTTTCAATAAATAGTGCTGGTCTAACTGGTTGTTGATGTGTAGAAAAATGAAAATAGATCCATATTTGTCACCTTGCACAAAGCTCAAGTCTAAGTGGATCACGGACCTCAACATAAAACCAGATACACTGAATCTAATAGAAGAGAAAATGGGAAAGAGTCTTGAACTCATTGGCACAGGGGAAAATTTCCTAAACAGAACTCCAATGGCTCACAGTCTAAGATCAAGAATTGATAAATGGGACCTCATGAAACTGGAAAGCTTCTGTAAGGCAAAGAACATAGTCAACAAGACAAATCGGCAACCTATAGATTGGGAAAAAAGTCTTCACTAACCCCCCACATCTGATAGAGAACTAATATCCAAAATATATAAAGAACTCAAGAAGCTAACCACCAAAAAGCCAAACAACCCAATCAAAATATGGGGTAGAGAACTAAACAGAGAATTCACAACAGAGGAATCTCGAATGGCTGTGAAACACATAAAGAGATGTTAGAAGTTCTTAGTGATCAGAGAAATGCAAATCAAAACGACCCCTAGATTCCACCTTACACCAATCAGAATGGCTAAGATCAAAACCTCAGGTGACAACACATGTTAGAGAGGATGTGGAGAAAAAGGAACACTCCTCCATTGCTGGAGGGATTGCAAACTGGTACAACCTCTCTGGAAATCAATCTGGAGGTTCCTCAGAAAATTGGAAATAGATTTACCAGAATACCCAGCAATACAACTCTTGGGAATATATCCAAAAGATGCCCCACCATGCCACAGGGACACATGCTCTACTATGTTCATAGTGACCTTGTTTGTGATAGCTTGAAGCTGGAAACAACCCAGATGTCCCATAACAGAAGAATAGATACAGAAAATGTCGTTCATTTACACAATGGAATACTACTCAGCTATTAAGAATGAGGACATCCTGAGTTTTGCAGGCAAATGGATGGAACTAGAAAATAACATCCTGAGTGTGGTAGCTCAGACTCAAAAGGACATGCATGGTATGTACTCACTAATAAGTGACTATTAACCAAAAAATGTACTGAATACCCAAGATATAGTCCACAGAACTCAAAAAGATCAACAAGATGAAGGGCCCAAGTGAGGACACCTCAGTCCCACTTGGGTGGGAGAAGAAATTAACCACAATGGGGAGAGGGCGGGACGGAGCTGAAAGGAAAGTAGACTGGGGGAGGGAGAAGGGAACATGATGTGGTATTGGGTGGGAAAAGGGACTGAAGCTCTGAGGGCCAGTGGAAAGAATGAAAACAAGCAACCTCTGGAGGTAGGAGGTTGGAGGGACCCTCCAGAAGGTACCAGAGACCTGGGAGATGAAAGACTCTCAGGAATCAAAGGGAGGGACCTTAGATGAAATGCCCTACAGTGGAGAGCGGGAACTTATAGAGCCCATCTCCAGCAGAAAGTCAGGGCATCAAGTGAGGGATGGGGTTGCCATCCCACAGTCAAAACTCTGACCCACAATTGTTCCTGTCTGAAAGAACTGCAGGGATGGAAATGGAGAAGAGCCGGAGGAAAAGAAGGTCCAGTGACAGGCCCAAAATGGGATCCAGCTCAAGGGGAGGCCCCAAGGCCTGACACTATTACTGAGGCTATGGAGCACTCACAAAAAGGGACCTATCATGGCTGCCCTCTGAAAGACCCAGCAAGCAGCTAAAAGAGTCAGATGCAGATATTTATACCCAATCAATGGACAGAAGCTGCTGACCTCTGTGGTTGAATTAGGGAAAAGCTGGAAGCAGCTGAGGAGGAGGGCCACCCTGTAGGAGAACCAGCAGTCTCAATTAACCTGGACCTCCAAGATCTCTCAGACACTGGACCACCACCCAGGCAGCATACACCAACTGATATGAGGCCCCCAACACATATACAGCAGAGGACTGCCAGGTCTGGACTTAGTCAGAAAAGATGCACCTAACCCTCAAGAGACTGGAGGCCCCAGGGAGTTTAGAGGTCTGGTGGGTTGGGAGAAATCCTCGAAGAGACAAGGGGGTGGGGAAGAGGTATGGGATGTGGAACAGTCGGAGGATGAATGGGAGGGGAATAAAATCTGGAATGTAAATAAATAAATAATTAAAAAAAAAAAGTCACAGGTTCTGTCCTCCTTGGTGTTCTTAGGCTGTTACTCCTGACCCTCAAAGAGACACACATACCTCTTATGAGTCATTTCCCAGCATAGTTGTGACTAGACCTCTATGATGCCAGTGATCATTTCTGAATTCCTAAATGCATATACTTGTTGAGGGAATCCATGTCACTTGAACCTGTTCTACCAACACCCTTGTTTGTACCATCGCTTCTTAGTAAAACTTCAAGCCCGGTGAGTTAAAATGAAATAGCTCAAAAAAAGTCTTCTGCGGTTCATTTATATCCCAGTTTCTGTGATACAATTCTAAAATTAAAAATCTTTTTACCTCCTCATGGTGACCAGCTGAGTCAGCATTAATGGAGAACGGTGAAGGGAAGTTAATTTTTAATAGGATGAAAACCCAAGAAAGGGCAGCGGTGAGATGGATATTTTGATGTATGTTGAGGAGATTAGATTTGGGCGTATGGGAAGAGAATCAAGTAAACCTATGCACTAGCACATGGACCCAGGAAGGCAGCCTTTATCCTGGCCATGGAAGTGTGGGGAGAGTGTGAGTGAGCAAGGTTGCTGGCATCTCTGTTCTCTTTGTCCCTCTCTGAATCTGGGAGAGCAGCCGACGAGCTGAACCCATGTCCAAACCCTTCTGACCTGCCCCTGCAAACATTGTCTTTCAGCTTGAAAAGATTTAAAGCCATCATCGTAATTGGATTGACCGGCATATCTGATTCTTCAGTGAGCTGAATTAAAAGGTACAACATAAATTTAAAAATCATTAAAAGATTTACAGATGTTCCACAGAATCGATAGACAAAATGGGAAGCAATTACAAATCCAGGGCCAGAGCACACAATTAACTGGAACGGTATAAAAATAATATCATTGGTAGATGATTGGAGGATGGAGAAGGACAAAGTGTCCAGAGGAATGAGGCCACTGCTAAAACAGATTAAAACTTAACTCTCAAGACACTTGAGGCCCCAGGGAGTGGGAAAATCTGAGGGAGTGGGGTGAGGGGGTGGGGACATCCTTTTAGAGATGGGGGGGGGGAGGAGGAATGGGATGAGGAACAGTCAGAGGGCAGACCAGGAGGGGGATAATGACTCGACTGTAAAAAATGAATTGAAAAAATATAAAATTTATTAATAATCTATCTATCTTAATAATATATCTATATATCTATATATATTAAAGTTGAGAAAAGTTATATAAATAAATAAATAAATAGGAATCATGGTCTCAAGGAACATTAAGAATAGTATAAAAAGTAAGTCTATACCTTTGAGAATTTCATGAGCAACTACTGACTAATGTTGAGAACAGCTACCAGTTGAATTACCAAGGATTATAAAAGTGACAAAAGTAGGTACTGGAAGAGATAGGAACGGTCATTCCACATAGTAGCACTAGAAACGGGGAATTTGCACTTAAATTTATGCCTTTTGGTCATAAATTAGTTTTCTTTCTACTGCACATAGACGCATTTGCTATAAAGGAGGAAAACCACCACAGCTTTGAGGTACAGCTAGCGTCAAAGACAACCTAAATGTCAGACAGTATACAAACGAGTAACCCTGACTATGCCTCTATATTTCCTTACAATCAATGCTAGTATGTAACCTGGAATAAGCTGTTATTTTATTTGACAAAGATGACATAGTGAAGGAAGAAAAATGATGCTTCAATTTCAATATGAGATGTTCCCCATACTTAGTGTGCTTCAAGGAATTTTGGTGTTGAATTCCATCTGTGTCAAAACATTAATACCAAGAGAAGAGAGTATAAATAGGCATATCCCTGCAATCCCTACCCCGTTCCCATAGGCCCATCCACCCAGTGTTCACCCCATTCCCATAGGCCCATCCACCCAGTTCCCATCCCGCTCCCATAGGCCCATCCACCCAGTGTTCACCCCGTTCCCATAGGCCCATCCACCCAGTGTTCACCCTGCTCCCATAGGCCCATCCACCCAGTTCCCACCCCTCTCCTATAGGCCCATCCACCTAGTTCCCATCCCACTCCTATAGGCCCATCCACCCAGTTCCCACCCCACTCCTATAGGCCCATCCACCCAGTGTTCACCCCGCTCCCACAGACCCATCCACCCAGTTCCCACCCCGCTCCTATAGGCCCATCCACCCAGTTCCCGCCCCGCTCCCACAGGCCCATCCACCCAGTTCCCACCCCGCTTCTCTTTTCATTTCTCTCTCACACAATATCCCTGCTTTGGTCCTTTCTGAGACGTCTCTACAGATACCCACCCATTTGACCTAATGAGAAAACCTGACAATTGTAAACACTGAGGAGGCATAGTGCACTCTGAACTGAGTGATGGATTTTTAAATTGTGAGGAGAACTTTGGAAAACTGACTGGTATTGTGTGGGAAAATGTAAGATACACCCCTGCTAGGAGGCACTTCCAGGTAGAGTCCACATAGAAATCCCTATGTGTGCATGCACACAAGAATATTCCCAGTCTCTACCACCCGAGCAGTGTAAACATCTAGAAACAATAATTTGATATATATATGTATATATTCATATACATATATATGTATACACATATATGTGTACATATACCTACATATATGTATACAGTTATATATACACACATATATACATAGTGTTAATTTAAAGAGACAGAGAAATAAAAACAAATCTGCAGGTATGTCATCGACAATATTCATGCATCTGAAAAATATAATTTTGAATGAACAAATCAATAAATAAAATCAAATATATATATGAATATATATAGTGATCTATATATCACTATATATATGCATAAAATCCAGAAATGGATAATCTATGCTATTGCACTGGCTAGTTTTTCCTCAACTTGATATGAGCTACAGAGATTTGGGAAGGGGGAACATCAGTAGAGAAAACGCCTCCACTAGACTGGCCTATAGGGAATCCTGTGGTTCATTTTCTTTCTTTTTTTTTTAATTGGATATTTTCTTTATTTACATTTCAAATGTTATCTCCTTTCCCTGTTTCACCCCAATACTCCCATCCCATCCCCCACCCCCTGCTTCTATGAGGGTGTTCCCCCACCCACCCACCCACTCCCAAATCATTATTCTGGCATTCTCCTACACTGGGTTATCAAACCTTCACAGGACCAAGGGCCTTTCCTCCTACTGATGCCTGACAAGGCCATCCTCTGCTACATATGCGGCTGGAGCCATGGGTCCCTCCATGTGTACTCCTTGGTTGGTGGTTTAGTCCCTGGGAGCTCTTGGGGGGGGGGGTCTGGTTGGCTGATATTGTTGTTCTTCCTATGGGGTTGCAAACCCCTTCAGCTCCTTGAGTCCTTTCTCTAGCTCCTCCATTGGTGACCCCAAGCTCAGTTCAATGGTTGGCTGCGAGCATCGGCCGCTGTATTTGTCAGGAGACAGTTATAGCAGGGTCCTGTCAGCAAGCACTTCCTGGCATCCACAATAGTGTCTGGGTTTGGTGGGACAGTAGTGACTGATGTGAGAAGTCCCAGACCATTATGGATGGTACCACCCTGGACTGGTGTCTCTGGATGCTATAAGAAAGCAGGCTGGGCAAGCCAGTAAGCAGTATGCCTCTATGGCCCCTTCTTCAGTTCCTGCCTCAACATTTCAGCCCTGCTTGAGCTCCTGGCCTGACTAGCCTCAGTGATGGAGTGAGACCTGAGTGGTGTGAGGTGAAATATACTCTCTTCTCTCCATGTTGCTTTCGGTCATTGAGTTTTATCACAGGAATAGAAATGCTAACTAAGATAACTATGTTGTTTGTGTGTGTTTGTGTGTGTGTGTATTACAGATGGTCAAATTCTAAAGAATGCCAAGTAAATCATTATTACAAAGAACAAATTTATTAAAGGAGAAAAAATTAATTTAAGTTAAACTTTTTAAAAATGTTATTACTGAAGAAAAGTGGCAGACATGTGGATATCTATAATATTGTCTGTTTCCTGACACGACTTGGGAGTAGTTGATAGCTATTATTTAAATGTTTCCATCTCCGATTTTATCTGTTTCTGTCCATATGTCTGCCTGTCTTTCTTCCCATACATTATATAAAGATAATTAAAATTATACATATGTATGTATAAAATACATACCTTTAATTATCTTTTTCTATCTATATATTACATGTAATTAATTTTTTCCATGCGTATATTTCTCAGAATTATGAAAATATTCAGCTTCCTTGAAAGAAGATACTAGGACAGAGAATAATCTGTATCCCTTGGGACTTAATTGATAAATAAACCAAAAGATAAAGATAATGTTTATGGAAACCAAGAAAGTATTAGATGAAACATAACCTGTTCTAATAAGGCTCTCTGCAGGAGTCAAACATAAGGCTAATTTGTTATAAGCTTTTTGTTTTAAGTTGTTACTAAGCTTGTTCAGTGACAATTTTCTATGTGTATGTGTGAGTTCTGATCACTGTCACTCTAACCCTCTTTTCTGCCCTTCCGCCTTTATAAACCCCCACAAATCCCTTCCTCCTCTCAGCTCTTCTGGTTTTGTTTTGTGACCGAGTTTAAATTTTAAAATGATAAAAGAATGTTCCAATTGTTACTAGAAAGGATTAATACTCTCACTTAGGTGTTGATGTATCAAGACATAGAAAAAGACCTTCATGAAGAAAATGATAAAACTATGCTAATAAAAACAAGACACCTAAATAAATGGAAAACTTGCCAGGCTTGGACAGGAAAAGTCAATCTTGCTAAAATGTGAGTTCTGACATTATTATCCATGGCTTCATGCTCAGTCAGAAATCCCCACAAATCACCTTGTACATGTGAACTGTTCTAAAATCTTACAGGTCATGTAGATGAGGAGTTGACACCATTCTCTGTGATAGAGGTCTACTAACTGAAGCCCTTCCATAATGGTTCATAACATCAGGCACAATAAACACAATAGTACACACATCAGAGAGAATGTGGACACACAGGGTGACAAAACAGATTAGGGCCCCCCCCCCCACAAACACTCACTCACACACACTCACACACACAGAAGCAATCATGTGATCTTTGGTTAAAAATTGGCAGGAATTATATGAAAGAAACAAAACACAGAGACTACCAGATTCCCCGGGGAAAATCAACTTGGGTTCTGCATTTCACATCTCAAAGACTAGTACAAAATAAATCTTAACCATACTGTGTGAAAATACAGATCTGAAGATGGCCAAGAAGAAAGGGTAGGTGACCATGATCTGGAAAAGGTGAGGTACAAGAAGGAATCCATAAAGAATAAATAACTGGATTTCATTAACACTTCCCTTCGGAAAAAAATAATTAATTGGAATTAATCCAAGCATCGGTGTTTTAAGTTCTTATTTCTGTTGTTAACTTCTATGGCAATCACTTTTAATATAATTTTAAAAATATACTAAAAGAAACAAAAAGGGGATTTAGGTGGTACATTACAAAAAAGATAACCCACTCGACATAAAAGAGTAATGGAAAACTACAGCTGAATCTACTGTATAATGAATTTGAAAAAAGGAGGAGGAGGAGGAGGAGGAGGAACAGGAGGAGGAGGAGGAGGAGGAGGTGGTGGTAGTAAATTTTCTGGCCAAGAAAAGCCCTATACACACTGGTTTCACTTGTGAATTTTACCCTTTTAAAAAGGAAACACTATCAGATAGCAGTAAATTGTCTCAAATATTTTACAAAATAGAAAGAGGTAAAAAAATTGTTCATGATGCTGGCCTTACCAAAACCAAAGACTGATAAACACAGAATCTGAAAAGATAACTTCATAGAGCATACCTCATAAAAAAAAATAAGAATGAAAACTCATATAATATTGGAATATCTCATTGTTCAATTGTAGAAAACAGTGAGACACGGTCATATTATAAAGATTTCTGTTCTAATTAAAATTATCATTGTCTTTGCAATCATAATCTTTGTAATCTGACCAATCAATGTCATTATTCATCAAATTAATTTTTTATGAAACAGAAGCAAAATAAAACTCATATATATTCAAGGACTATGGGATACATGTCCAGAAGAAAGTCATCAGCATGTCATAAAGATGTGTACCCCAACATCCACTGCAGTTCATGCCACTGATGGGCAAATATATAAGTGTGTAATGGATGACCACACTGTGCAACACTTACCACCTTACAAAGGAGTATACCAATGTAACCAGTACTTCCCTTTCAAAAGCAACAGGTGGCAGGTAGGAGCAAACCTTTTCAGGAGATGGACTGGTTTGTGGCAAGGCAGCCATGTTGGCATCTTCCGGGTGTGCACTAGTGTCCCAACTATCAGCCGTGTTCATTAAATATGTTCAGTAAATGTGCACCAAATATACCCTCGTAAAGTTCTTTTGAGAGTCAAGAACATGTAGTGGCACTCAACTATAATCCCAGCATTAGGGAGGCTGAGGCAGGAGGATCCCAGGTGTGAAAGAACTGGACATACGTAGAGAGTTTGAGGCTACCATAGACTATATAGATTGAGGACATGTCTCAAAATAAAAGGCCAGTCAACTGAATTTATACACATTAGCAGTGAACAATCTGAGAATGCAATTACGAAAGATGTCACTGTTGCTTCTAAGAGAATAAACTATTTAGAAATAAATTTAACAAACGTTACAAGACTCGCACCTTAAAACTTAAAATACTTAAATTTTATAAAGTTAAGGAAGGCCTTAAATGAACAAAAAAGAGATATTACATGTTTATAGACTGAAAGAATTAATCGTTAAGGTAGAAATATTTCCAAGACAGGCACATTTACTTAGTATGATCTTTATTCAAATGATAACCGCCTTATTAAAAGAAATTGATAAGTGCTTTCTAAAATTAATATGGAAATTGAAAAGATACTCGGCATAAGGATAGATGCATAAATATAAATAATGTATGAATACACACATACATATGTATACATATATATTTATATAAAGATATACATTGTATATGTACATTATATATATATAGCAAATATATATTAAACATGCACATTTATATTATATGTGTATATGCTGCATACATATATATGCATATATATGGAATTCAGTGAATGGAATTAAGGAACTAGAAACCAACCAATCTGTCTTTGGCCCACTGACTTCTGGGAAAGAGCCAACATCACTTAGTGGAGAAAGAACAGAGTTTCCAGTGGATTGAGTTAGTACAACTTCAAAAGACAACCAAAGCAATGGAGTCACAAATGACCTCATCCTGTGTGTGTGTGTGTGTGTGTGTGTGTGTGTGTGTAGTGATTAATTCAAAATTAATCAAAGATCTAAACATAAAGACTGATATTATAAAACTCTTAGAAGAGATGCTCAGAAAAGAACCCGCCACCTTGAATTGAGTGGCTGCTTCTTAAAAGCGATATACAGAGGGTGAAAATACAGATATATTGGATTGCATCTAAATTAAAATTTTGTGCTTCAAAAGATCTCCTTATGTGCCTTGTGCCTCAAAGTACAGCAAGGGAAAATGAGATTAGAACTCACAAGGTGGGAGAAAACATTTGCCAATCTTTGTCAAATGAGAGTTTCAGTATGCAGAAAACAGAAAGAATTCTTATAAGTCAAAAAAAAAAAAAAAGAAGCAATTCAATTTTAAATTGGGTTTTTGTTAAATCCAATTTTAAAATGGGAGAAGAATTTCAAGTATCACAGCATGTGGTGTTTCCAAATAGCCAGCAGGTAAGTAGAAAGGTACATGGTGGTATTAGTCATAAATGCAATGTAAATCAAGACCATCAGGGCAGGGAACATCACACTCACTAGGAATAACATAAAAGCCTCAGACAAGGATTGCGATTACGGTGGGATGTGGAGGAAGCAAAGGTTTCACAGTGCTGGCAGGGAAGTCAAACGAATGCCACTAGCAACAAAGATTTTTTAAAAATGTAAGTTCATCCAAACCCCATTCCTAGGTTAGATGGATTCCTAGGTTAAGTGGAACTTAATGGGGTCAGCCAAGAAGAAACACATGAGGGCCAAACACTCAGTATTGAGACTCTTTCATCTCCTATAAAATGTGCAGAACAGGCTGATACAGTGGGAAAACCAGCCTCCCAGAGCACCAATTCTGGACTCAAAACACAGTAAGCATGCTCAGTGTTACCTTATGATCTTAAAGACGATCTGGAACTGTTTGCTGCAGCTCTGAGTTCTCTCAATCCCTCTGAAGGTGACAGCCTTATGCAAAGTGAATTCTCTGCTCAATGCTGATTTTCCTGGTCCACATTTTACAGCTTCTTTAAAGGAGACCTTAACAACAGTTCCTCGGTATGCTCGGTATGCAATGGTTTGAGACGGGGGCTTCTATAATGTTGGGCTCTCATTTTATGAAAGGTTGAAACTCAGCTGCTCTGTACATCTTTTCTTCTCAGTTCAGCTACACAAGCAAGCACAAAAATTATATAGTTTCTACCTATTATACATCAGCAGAGTAAAAAGCTTTGCCCCAAGGAGACATTGAGAACGAGA
>JADRCH010000028.1:11412876-11427062 GCA_019843965.1 Rhynchomys soricoides | reverse complement strand
ACTGCCAAGCTCCCACCTTGATGATAATGGACTGATCCTCTGAACCTGTAAGCCAGCCCCAATTAAATGTTGTCCTTATCAGAGTTGCCTTGGCCATGGTATCTGTTCACAGCAGTAAAACCCTAACTAAGACAGAGCCCACCCATTCTTTTATTCCATGTGGTCCTGAAGATTGAACTCAGGTCTTCAGGCTTGTCAGCAATTGTTCTATGTGATAATAGAACAGCCCTCTGCTAATTAAACACACAAAAGGTAGCAATCCAATTCTATTGTACTTGTGGATATTTTGAGTTTTTCTTTTCTTTTTCTTTTCTTTTTTCTTTTTTGGTTGTTTTTGTTGTTGTTTTGATTTCATCCATTTATGTCCTAAAAAGAACTAAGCAACCAAACCTGTGCTCACTCTAATCTTTTTAAGGTTCTAGAGCGTGTTGCCTAATTGTAAGATATGTATGTGACAATGTAAATGTCTGCTTGTACTTTTATATCACTCGCTTGATAGCAAATAGCCTTGTAAGTGTTCGTATGAATCATAATTGGTAAGTCAAGTCCAAATCCTTTAAGGCTAGTAGTTTAACAAGAAAACTAAAAGCCCCAACTCCAATAGCCTTACTAGTTAAGCTTGGTTACTGTCTTAATACGCCAATTAAACACACGGTAGGAGACAGACAAAGAGAAGGTAGTTAACCATGTGGTCACACTGGAGAGACTAACAGAGCTGCTCATGATCCTAGATCGTTCTTGTGGGAGTATTCACAGGAGAATAAAGTAACAAGGGTAGGGCATATAACCAGACTATTGGGTCAAGATGTTGAATCATTCTGCCCCTAGGGGCGCCGCCGCAGGTATGGCTGCTGTGTCACACCCACCTCAGTAGGCGGGAGAGAGAAAAGCTCTACCTATGCTCTTCTGTTCTAACCTGTGAAAATCTGAATGATTATTAGCTTAATGTTCCCTGAAAAATAACAAGCTTGAGATGACAACCAATCCAGCACCAGGAGGTCCAAATGGAGAGCTAGCCTGATATGACCACCAGTAGAGCGCTGTGCAGACCTGGATGGGCTCTCAGGGTGGGGAGCTAGGTGGAGACAAGACAAATCCCACCTGAGGCTGTGTGGCCCTGGGCAGGGTGAGCTTGAGGATCCCCACATGGGGTCACACAGGTGAGACGGGCAAGGAGGAAGTTCAAGATGACCACAACTCTAGCATCGTGGAGCCAGGATGGGGAGCTAGATGGAGATGACCACCAATCCAGCACTTTTCAGAGGAAGTGTTGGAGGAATGGATGAGAAAGAGAAACAGAAGGATGTGGGCACAGTGGAGAGAGGCAGGACTGGAGAGTCAAAGGTGGTGAGGAACAGCCTGACGTGAGTAGCAGGCAATGCCACCTGGGACCATAGTGGAGTTCTGGCCTATGCTGCCACCAGGGGCCTTGGCTGGGCCCGGGGCCCTGCAGCAGGGGTTTGTTACCAGCCAAGGCCAGGTAGATGTCTCCGCTTTGGGATGCCACCTGAGGACATGTTGATGTCTGAGCGCTGTGAGGAACTGGCCCTACCCTCCACTGTACATTGTGGGAGAGCTGGCCCTGGAGACAGACATGAAACCAGGAGAGCGGTCCCTGTCCATCACCACTTCCAGCACTCTGCAGAGCAGGCCCTGCACCTCACCTGGACAGCACAGTAAAGCTGACCCCGGTGGTAGAGTACAGATGAGCTGGCCAAGAGGGCATGAGTTCGGGAAACCTGGCCCTGCCACTTATCCGCTGTGAGGTGACACGGGAGAGGGAGAAATGACGCTCTCTATCCCCTTGCTACCTACAGCAGGCAGGAGACCTGGCCCAGAAGTCATCAGAGCGTGAGGGCAGGTCCTACCCCTCATCTACTGCAGAACTTGGGAGAGCAGGCCCTACATCTCCCCTGGGCAGCATAGCAGAGCTGGCCCTGGCTATGGGGATTGCAAGAGAGATAGCCCGAGAGTGTGAGCTTGAGAGAGGCAGATCTGTCTCTCTTCTGCTGTACAGTGGTGGGGTCCTCTTCCCTTCCTTCATCCTTCACCACCAATGACAAGCTGGAGTCATGAGAGTGGGCTAACTGGCCCTGTCCCTCACTGGTGGCAACACTTGGAGAGTAGGCTCTGCATCCTACCTTGGCAACATGGTAGAGCTGGCCCTGGTTGTGGGGATTGAGGGTGAGCTAGCCCAGAGGGTATGACTGTAGGAGAGCTGGCCCTTCCCCTCACCTGGTACAGCACTGGGAGAGTAAGCCCTGAACTTTGCCTGTGCAGTACAGTAGAGCTGGCCCCGATGATACCATGAGCATCGGAGACCTGACTCTGTCCCTTGCTAGCTGTGGCATTGGATGGACCAGCCATGGCAGGGCAGGAGAGCTTGCCCCAGTGTTGTGGGTGTGGGAGAGCTGGCAGGCTGACCAGCTCAGATACCTCTCAGGCCCACCCCATCATCTACCCTATCGATGAACTGCTGGAGTGCATGAAGGGGCTGGTCCTACAGATCCAAAACTACAGGATCTCCATGGCACAGGGCAACAACAGGATATCCAAGAGGAGTCCCAGGGAGGATCCAGTATGGATTAGTATAGCCGAAGTCAGAAGCTTTGTACCAGACTGATGATTCGTTACAATGAACATTTGCAAGCAAAGAAGGATGGACAAAGGGGAATATCGTGGGACGCACTGTGACAACAAGATCATTTTTCTCTGCTGTCGGGGAGGTTACAAGGATGGAGGGCAGGAATGGGAGGAGGGAAGATGAGTGGGATTGGGGTACATGACTGAAATTCACAAAGAGGCAATTAAAAGTTTTGTTTAAAAAAAAAAAAACAAAAGATGTTGAATGATTGCTAAGTATCCCATTCTGACTCTATGAGATCATCGGAAAGAATCCCACGGCAGTTGGTTTTTGGACAATTGCCCTATATTGGATGCAAGACTTAACCATTTCGAAGATTACAAAGATCTCTCCTTGTGGTTTCACCTTCCCCTATAATTAGTAGCCATGCAGTTAGATCAATAAGAAAAAAATGCCCCAAAATTTACCCTGCTTTGGTTGCTTAATGAACTAAAAAGCTAAGCGAAAGCAAATGCTTGCTAACAAAAGCATTTTCTAATGTCTAATTATCTGTTTACAGAAACAAAAAAAAGTTTCATTAAGTACTGATCTCCTCTTAGAAATACTCTTAGAAGTATTACGTTACAAAAATAAAACTAGATTGGATTTTTAAAGTTTTTTCACTAAGTAAGAAATTAAAACCTAGAACTAGACTGAAGCAAAAGTCAGATACACTCATAAAGGATGTAAGGCCTTAGCAGAGATGAATCCACCAATCTGGAACCTGCCCACCCCCCATGCGTGCCTTAGTGTGTTTGAAAAAAAGCCTTGATGTATTACTTTCTTCATCTGTCACTATAAAAACTTCATAAAATTGTTACCATAGAATCTAGGGGTAATTCTTTACTCGTGGTATGTGGTAATATTTGGCTCCAGAATAAGCAGACTTACTTCCTTTGAGGTAAAAGCTGTCTCATGTGTTCACATTGCTCTTGAGTTCTATTTCCAGCTATTTTGTTCCAAAAGAAATAAAAACATATAGCCACAGAAAAACATTTGCATGAATGTGCATAGTGGCGATATTTATTCACCTTTATTTATCTATTTCCGGGAGCTGCCCAATCCAAACCTGACTGGCTAAAAATTGGACTGACCTTGGGCACAGATTTCTATGAGTTTATCTCCTCAAAATAACCAAAGCATCCAAACATGATTTGGGGTATAAAAGAAGAAATGGATTGGAATAAATATTGGATATATTAATATAGTCTTCATGTAATGATTGTGGTCATCCCACCATTTGAGCTGTGGATATGGGAGAGAAGTTACCTGTGAATATAATTTTTGAGGTCAACCGACATGTGCATTTTATTGTTAAGGACATAAAAGTAATTGCTCTTCAAAAAACAGGAACAACTCAAATATCAATCAACTGACAAAGGAGGAACTATTGTGATTAAAAAGGGTTATTGAAAACCGTTCCCCAATGGTAAATTTTGAAGGCATCTGCTAAGTAAAAGAAGCTAACCACCCCGAAAGACTGCACAGTGTGTCTTATCACTAATGTGGCATTTATAGAGTTGGTGAAGACACACACAGAGAACACAGACTGATGGCTGTCAGAGCCAGGCATTAATGGGGACATTTCCTGAACACTCTCTAGGATGAGGATAATGTCTTAAAGTGGTAGAGACTGGGGTTTCCTGGTACTATAGATATACTAAATGCTGTTCACGTGTTTAAAAATAGTTCATTTTATGCTATTACAGTCTCTCCTCAACGGAAGAAAAAGTTTGGAGAAATGCAGTCTCACGTGTTGAATTCATCCATCATCTCTATCTCTACTACACACACTGAATCTTGGCTACTCTCTCCTGTCCCTTACCTGGGTCACTGACACTCACACAAATGGAGTAAGTGCTTGGATTCCTCCCTCCTAAAGCAAACCCTCCATGAAGCAGCCAAAAGGACAATTTCAACTCAAAACAGGCCACCCTCCTTGTTTCCTTACTTGAAACGGAGTCCACTCTACCTCAGCTCTACAGGACAAGATGATAAACCTTTTTGGTATACCTCTTGCTCCCTGCCCTCTGTCCTAGATCATACTGAACTTCCCCCTTGTGAAGTGGAAGTTTCTGAATCTGTCAGGTAATACAGACAAGTGGTGGTTTGCTAAGGCAAGACCCATGGGAGAACATGAGTCATCCATGGGATGTTTGGAGAGAGTATAGAGAGGACTCAACAGACAGTGATGGGAGCTTACAGAGCCAGCTTTGCAATGCTTCCTTGGTCTCGCATCTTCGCTGATCTTCCTTGAGAGAGGCCTGGCTGTTTGTGCTGATCATGCCACCACTGCTGATTGGTGTTTGGTATCCTGACACTACTGAACTGGACTGCTGGTATCCTGACAATGGAGATTGGAATCTCCCCAAAGAACTCCTTCTAAACAGGTCCACACCCCCCCTTGTCCTCTTTACCATCTTTTCTCCCCTATCTTTGGACGGTGGGCTATGAGGGGGTTGAAGCATCTGAGAACCCTTATTAAAAGTAGGTTTAAAAAAAAAAACTAAGCCAACACCCTACTGTGTGGAGTCGGGGTTACCTGTCCCCCATCATTTCTGAACTGCCTTACTGTAATACATTGCTCAGTTTACACCTCAGTAATGAGGTCTCCAAACTTCCTTGTAAAAGAAAACCCCTAAGCACTCTTTCTCAGGTCATCCCATCGAACCTCTTGACAAGCTGTATTTACAAGTTGATCCCCACCCCACCTCCCATCCCTACAAGGCAGCTTTTATAGTTTCTAACCCCAGTCCCATCACTTCCGAAGCAACATATTTTATCTATACACAAGTTGTAGGGTAATGTGGTTTAAAAAAATCATTTAAACAGCTCAAAATCGTCAGTACATGCTAACAGGCTGTCTGTCACATCTGCTAGATATCATTACTAATTATTTTAGATCCTTTTAACAAAATCTGGCAAATTTTAATGTTATCTATTTCTGTCAGGTTGGTGGTATCTGTGTTGTGTATTTTGCGGTTGGGGGCAGCCTTGTCCTTCTGATATCTAAGTAGCAAAGGCTTACTTCAATGCCTAACTGCCTTCTCAGTGAGTAAGCAGCTACTGTTGCTTTCCTTACTTCTCCACTAAAGTTCCTTGCCAAACACACCCTCCTCTGAGGGATCTGATGGTATGGATTTCCATAACATCACCTTTAAGCACCACCCTCTTTGGCTCTGGTAACCATAGAAACAGGGAAGTCAGCTAACAGGCATTCAGATCCTTTGTTAAGGTGCCTACCTACCATCCCTAAGGCCCCCAGCATCATCCCCAGCATCAAAAAGGAAAACATAGATGAGATATTAGAAGAGAAACATGACAACAGCCCCTATTGAAGACGGTGAGACATATGCACTGTACATGGAGGGAAACATGACTAGTTACAAAAACAAAGAGTGAGGGAGGGGCTGAAGACATGGCTCAGCAGCAGGAGCCTTGGCTGCTCCTGGAGAGGACCTACACTCAGCTCCTAGCACTGGAATGGTGGCTCACAACCATCTAGAACAGTTCTAGGAGATCCAATGTACTCTTCTGGCTTCTACCAGCAGTGCTGGCATATGGTGCACAGACAAACCTATGGGCAAGACACCCATTCACATAATCCATAGATAATTTTTAGACAAGCAGATGACAGAGCTGTCTTAGTCAGGGTTTCTATTGTTGCACAAACATCATGACCAAGATGCAAGTTGGGGAGGAAAGGGTTTATTACGCTTACACTTCTAATTGTTGTTCATCACAAAATGAAGTCAGGACTGGAACTCAAGCAGGTCAAGGAGCAGGAGCTGATGATAGGCCATGGAGGAATGCTGCTTACTGGCTTGCTTCTTCTGGCTTGCTCAGCTGGCTTTCTTATAGAGCCCAAGACTACCAGCCCACAGATGGTACCACCCACAAGGGGCCCTCCCACCTTGATCACTAATTTAGAAAATGTCTTACACCTGGATCTCATGGAGGCATTTTCTCAACTGAAGCTCCTTTCCCTGTGATAACTCCAGCTTGTGTCAAGTTATCACACAAAACCAGCCAGTACAAGAGCATACTGCAACTGGCATCTGAATTACCATCCAGGGTGATAAAAAATCATTGATTAAAAAAGTAAACTGAAGAAAATCACTTTAAAAAAAAAAAAAAAGGTGACCTAAGTCCCATATAAGTCCCCTCTAAACAGAAATAAAAGGATCTCCAGAGCTCAGTGAAAAGCCAGCTGGCTGAACTGACAAACTCCAGGTTCAGTGAGAGACAGACACCATCCAAAAAACTAAGGTGGAGTACTACTGAGGAAGATACACAACATTGATGACCTTTGGCACATGGGCACACAGTCATACACACACACACACACACACACAGAGAGAGAGAGAGAGAGAGAGAGAGAGAGAGAGAGAGAGAATTTCTTGCTTAGCTTCCATTCTTAAACTAACTTTTCCACTCACTAAGACAGCAATATTAAAAAGCAACATTCCACAATGAAAATAGCAGCATATTACATTAATTTCAACACTATACATGTATATAAAACTTAAAGCCCAATCTGGTGACAGCTACTGTGCATTGGACATATCAAATCACTTAGCACCCACCAACACATGGGTTTGTGGAAGAAGTAAGAATGAACAACTCCACAAGCAAGGTGCCCTGAGTGTGTCAAAATTCTGTTTCCACTCCCAGCTTCCAGATGAAAGAAGTCTCCTTTCTGTCACTGTATTATAAAGTTTCCAGAACAAAGATATGTATGGATGCCCACTCTATGCACGATCATTTCTAGATGTGAGACACAAGCATGCATGCCATTCCATTGCATGTCTATCATTTAAAAGCTTTGTGATGCCATTAAAATGTTAACACGTTGAGTGTATGTACTGTCTTTTAACCCCCTTTTCTTTAATTTTGAGTCAGAACTTAACTTTCACATAAAAGTCTTGAGGAAGAAGCTCTGGAGATGCTAGTTCACTCCTATGTTAATTGTCATTGGGTTTTGTTGTTGTTGCTTTGGTTTTTTGTTTTGTTTGTTTGTTTGTTTTATGTTTTGTTTTGTTTTTAAAGCCCACATAGATTTCCTTTCAATTGCTGGAACACTGGCTGTTTACCTTCTGTTTCATGAAGGAGATTCATGATGGTGATTTCCTGACTTTGAACATAGGTCACTATCTTGTAATTCATACCCAAGTCAACAGAGAGCTACAAGAGGAAGAACGGGTTCCTGATTGCCTCTGATGGAGGTAAACTCCAGTGCCCCATTCCAAAGATACTAAAATGCCTCAGTGTAAGCTGGTCAGGCTCCTCCTCTCCATTTTCCACTAGGGCCAGGAGAATTACAACAGTTCCTTGCCAATGCAATGTCGTAACAGCACCAGGAATGAAACACAACAGGTCGGTCTGTGTAGCTTCCTAATATTTAAGTAAGTCTGACTCGATGGGCTTTATTTTTAAACATGTCTCTCATCCTTCAAGCAAATGTGAAGTAGAAACTTCTGGTTTCTTTGAAGGTTCGGGTGTGTCATGTGATGTTTGTCTTGTGAGAGGATGTTTTGCTGAAGCAGACACATGAGAGGGCATGTGATGTTCTGTTGGAGCATATACCTGAGAGGGCCTATGATGTTTGGAAAGAATATAAATGGAACCCCATGAACAGTGAGCAATGCTCTTGCATTGCCTTGTCTTGCAACTGCAAGGCTTTGTTGGTCTTCGCTGATCTTCAGTTGTAATGACTTCATAGAGAGAAATGGACCAAAGAACTTCTTGTAATATTCTGGCTGTTTCTTGTAGCTTATACTGGCAAATGACAATTTGTCTCAAGTCTTCAGGTTTCTGCTGGATCAAGCCACTGCTACTGATTTGTGTTTGGTGTTTGCTTTTGGACTGGACTGCTGCTATTCTGACAATGAAGATTGGAATCACTCCAAAGAACTACTTCTAAACAGGTCCACAACCATTGTCCTATTAACCATCTTTCTCCCTTACCTTTGTTAGGTGGGCTAGAAGGGAGATTGAAGGGTTAAAGAGCCCTAAATAAAGTAGGCTTTAAAAAAAAAACAAAATTAAACCTACACAAATGCTCTACGAAATAGATCCAATTATTTAATAATATCATAAAGCTTTTAATCTATTATACTAAAATCTAGATTTTGGGTTTCATAAAGTCCCCAACTTCAGATTTGGAGTATTTACATATTATTTCATATTCTGTATCCAGTGGGCTATAGAAAGATTAGTGGTTGAGACAGACCCAGGTCTGAACAGTCTCTTGCTTTTTTTCTATGGAATTTGGTCAAGTTGTTTAACAGATGGCTGCTTCTCTGGCTGCCGAGACCAATGATCTACGATGGTGTTTCTCATCTGCAGAACCAGGAAGGGGTGAGGCAGGCTAGAGGGTCATTTAAAACAATAATCCCTGTCCATGAAGTTGCCTGTTTCATTCCCATTCACCTTCATGTTGTCTGAAATGCAAATTGCCATGGCTAGTCATGATCACCAAAATAGCTGAAAAACTACACTCCAAGTAGATGTTTTTGCTCACTATATCAAGTAGTAAACCTATTACTTGCACATTATTTTACTTCATTTATTTTTTTTAATTAATAATACAATTTAAATTTGAGGAGATGAGAAACAGAAGGAAACAGACAAAGACATAATAGAAAATGAGGTATGTGTATATGAAAATCCTCCATGTCTTTCCTCTCTCTCTCTCTCTCTCTCTCTTTCTCAAGTTAACACACACACACACACACACACACACACACACCCTCCGGACCCACTTAGTGTTGCTGTAATGTGCATATGTTTAGAACTGACCCAATTAGAACCTATCTAACCTACAGGGAGTTTATCCCTGTAAGAGACAGATCATTCCTCTCTCGGAAGCCGTCAATATGCCTTTAACTCTTCATCTGCGGGTGAGATTTTGTGTGGTTTCTGCTTTTCTCATTGTTGTGTCCACTGTACTGACATTACACTGGCAACATCAGCCAACAGTGCTGTTGCGATTCATGAGTGCTGAGTGCAGGATCCCTATCTGAAAGATATCACCTGATAGTGCCCTGGCCCTCTGGCTCTCACAAGCTTTCCACTTTTCTCTTCCATGATGGTACCTGATTCTTTGGCTAGGAGTTGTGTTACAGATGTAACAGTTGGGGCTGGGTAGCCCAGAGTCCCTCTCTCTATTTTGACCACTTGTGGATCTTTATGGAGTCTTGGCCTAGAAAGAAGAAAGAGGAGGAGGAGGAAGAGGAGGAGGAGGAGAAAGGGAGGAGGAGAATAAGAGAGAAAGAGGAGATGATGATGATGATCATGATGATGATCATGATGATGATGATGATCATGATGATGATCATGATCATGATGATGATGATCATGATGATGATGATCATGATGATGATGATCATGATGATGATCATGGTGATGATTCTTTGACAAGGTGTAAGAGCTTCACCTGGAGTTAAGGCCTGCTCAATAGGAGGGAATTCATGCTTGATGCTATAAGGCTGTCCAACTAGCTGTGGATAGATTATTCATAGACTCTGGAGGAGAATTGATAGTGTCATTTTTCTAAGCCAGTATATTATTAACTTTATTCTAATTACCTAGTCTTGTATTCTCCCCCCCCACGCAAATAGTTTTTAATACAAAAATTGCTGTGACTGAGATGTCTCGTTGACTGCATCACTAAAGCATTAGTGTGGGTCCATCCCCAGCATACACATAAAATAAGTAGAAATGAAAAGCCAGGCCTTATGGAGTACATCTGTGACCTGAGCACAAGAAAGAGGGGGAAGAAACCAGCTGATCCTTGGAGCTCATTGGCCAATCAGCCTAACCAAATCAAGAATGTATAATCTCCAGTTTCAGTGAGAGAAATTATTTCAAAATATAAAGTGGAGGACACACTCGACATCCATCTCTGGTTTCCATTCTCTCTCTCTCTCTCTCTCTCTCTCTCTCTCTCTCTCTCTCTCTCACACACACACACACACACACACCCCACAATTTGTAATGTTGGTTTTAATATGGACATTTCTACTGAGTCACGGTATTGGTAAGTGTGTGCCAAGGAATACTTGGATAAGGGACCATCTCTAAAGATGTGCGATCCCTTGACGCACCGAGAATGATTACGCAGTAATTTCACTGTTCTTAAGGTTGGAGAAGTCTGTGTTGCTTTCAGCAACACTCATTGTGATAACCATCATCGCCATAAAACCGCAGTAGACTTCATGTAGTCCTTGAATAAGTACCTTAACAGATTTCCCAGAATGCCTGAATGGTAGGCGCACAGCGAGAGGTGCATGGGTCATGCAGTCTTATAGTTGTTTTGGTCCTGCCTCAGATACATGGCCTTCATGTGAAAATTTTGGACCATCTACGCTGTTTCTTTATCTTATAACAGAGATTGTGTTAGCTACATAAAAATGTGGTGTGTTGTTTGGAAAGTGAGACCGTGTATATAACATACTCGATACACAGTGGGGATTAGTGCTGAAGGCTATAATAATAGATAACTAATAATAGTTCACTGGATAGTCCAGAGAACTAGAATAGAACCAAACACAACTGGCAAAAAATCAATGAAATGATTCCTAATGCTATTCTGCTATATTCATAGATTGGTGCCTAGTCCAGCTGTCATCAGAGAGGCTTCACCAAGCAACTCATGGAAAGCAGAAACTCACAGCTAAATGTTAGGTAGAGATTGGGGAATCCCAGGGAAGAGTGGAGGGAGAATTGTAGGAGCCAGAGAGGTCAAAGACACCACAAGAAAACCCACAGAATCAACTAACCTGGGGTCATAGGGCAGCTCAGAGAGACTGAAATGCCAACCAGGGAGTCTGCATAAGACTGACCTCGGTCTGGTGCACACATGTCACAATTATGTAGCTTGATCTTTTTGTGGGACTCCTAACAGTGGGAGCAGGGGTTACCTCTGACTCTGTCACCTGCCTTTGAGACCCTTTCCTCCTACTAGAGTGCCTAGTCTTACTGCAGCTTGATATGCCATGGCTGGTTGATATGCATGGAGGGAGGCTTGCCCTTCTCTGAAGAGGAACAGAGGAGGAATGTAATAGGTGGGGGGAGAAGGAGAGGGACCGAGAGGAGAGAAAGGAGTGCAAATTGTGGTCAAGAGGTATAAAAAGTAAATAAATAAATAAATAAATTAGAATAAGAAATTCTACTTCAAATTAAAACAAAACTCAAAGGCCTAGGGAGGTAGCTCAGAGGTTCAAAGCACGTGCTGCTTTTACAGAGGACCCAGTTCGGTTCCCAGAACCTTATTGAGGTTCACAACAGACTTTAATTCTAGTTCCGGGAGATCTTACCCCCACTTCTGGCTTCCATGGGCTCTGTCACACATAGGATAAATCCACATAAATTCATGCAGGGATGTGCGCGTGCCCACACACACATGCACACACAGAGGGAGGGAGAGAGAAATAGAGAGAGAGAGAGAGAGAGAGAGAGAGAGAGAGAGCCCTCACCTTGACATCTGAGCAAGAACGAAAAGCTCAAGCAGAGCATACATCTATAATCTCAGCATCTTGAAGGTAAAAGCTAGAAGACCCCAAGTTCAAGGCCAGCCTGGGCTACACAGTAAGATTCCCATCCCCAAAGCACAAGAAAATAAATAATCCCAAAACTGAAAGGAAAAGAACAAATGAGAAGAAAAGGAAAGGAGAGGAGAAAGGAGGAGAGAAGGGATGAGAGGGCAAGGAGGAGGGGCTGCAATGATCTGGGAAGACCACAAAATAAACAAGATGGCTGACATGAAAAACAAAGGAGTCGTTTATCTAAAAACATGAGCCTTATATGCAAAACTGAATTTCCTCAAAGTCCTGTATTTTAAAGTAAAAGAAAAAAAATGTGGCTTTAATTCTAGCAATGTTTATTTATTCCAATATATTGAAAGTATCCTTATATTGCATAACCAGTATGGATTGGTAGACTTGTTTTCCACTGTTCGTGGTTTTTTAATGACTCATGGACTGTATGGTCAGTGTGCCTTACACACCGCATGTCTCAGCTCGGACATCTGTGAAGGACTCAGTGCCTGTGTGCAGAAACAGGTTCTTTTTTTTTTCCCCAGATCTCCCCTTTGGAACCTCCCCATTCCCTCTCCTCTCCCCCTGTCACTATGGAGGTTTTACCCCACCCACCCACACATCCACTCTCGTCTTCCCTCCTTGGCATTCTCCTATACTGGGGGATCTAATACCTTCAGGCCCAAGGGCCTCTGCTTCCCCTGATGGCTAACAAGACCCTCCTCTGCCACATATGTGGCCAGCACCATGGGTCCCTCCATGTGTATTCTTTGGTTGGTAATCCAGTCTCCGGGAGTATCGAGGGGTCAGGCCAGTTGCCACTGTTGCTCCTTCCCTGGGGCTGCAAACTCCCTCAGCTCCTTCAGTCCCTTCTCCAAGTCCTCCATCTGGGACCTCACACTCAGCCCTATGGTTGCTGTGAAGTGACTCTTATGTATTTCAAACTTTTGGGCTAATAACCACTTATCAGTGAGTACATACCATGTTCATTCTTTTCTGACTGCATCAAGAAGCTAGACTCTAGAGATCCAAATAACCCTTTCAAAAAATGGGGAAGAGAGCTAAACAGAGAATACTCAACTGAGGAAACTCGAATGGCTGAGAAGCACCTAAAGAAATGTTCAACATCCTTAGTCATCAGGGAAATGCAAATCAAACCAACCCTGAGATTCCACCTCACACCAGTCAGAATGGCTAAGATCAAAAACTCAGGTGACAGCAGATGTTGATGAGGATGTGGAGAAAGAGAAACACTCCTCCATTGCTGGTGGGAATGCCAGCTGATAGAACCTCTCTGGAAATCAATTTGGCAGACCCTCAGAAAAATGAATACTACCTGAGGACCCAGCTATTCCACTCCTGGGCATATACCCAGAAGATGCTCCAACATGTAATAAAGACACATGTCCACTATGTTCATAACAGCCATATTTATAATAGCCAGAAACTGGAAACAACCCAGATGTCCCTCAACAGAGGAATGGATATAGAAAATGTGGTACATTTACACAATGGAATAGTACTCAGCTATTAAAAACAATGACTTCATGAAATTCGCAGACAAATGGATGGAACTTGAAAATATCATCCTGAGGGAAGTAATGCAGAAAGAGGTTCTTATGCAAAGAAATGCAGATTAGTGTAAAATAGGAAGGAGTTGGCTGGCTATCTCGATATTTGCCTTACTATCCCAGCAGCTCGTGGACAACGTCTGTATAGGATCCTCAAGGAATGTACCTTCTCACCGAGCAGCTTTGAAGGAACAATGTCTCCTGAACTGTGAAGAGCTTTCCAAGGTAAAATGTAATTACAAATGTTTTGAACCCATCTTTAATGTTTCTTCAAAGACTTTAAATAAATATAGAATCTTTCATCTAACAAGGTTGATTTTTCTCCTGTAAGAGCTTAAATAAAGGAAATGTCAAAACACTCTAATCTTTGTTCCCTAGTGATGCCCTAATGTTAAAAATATAACTTTAGAATGCATACCGCATGCCATGAGGGTAGAATGCATACCGCATGCC
>JADRCH010000028.1:11382126-11412866 GCA_019843965.1 Rhynchomys soricoides | reverse complement strand
ATGAGGGTAGAATGCATACCGCATGCCATGAGGGAAGAATGCATACCACATGCCATGAGGGAAGAATGCATACCGCATGCCATGAGGGAAGAATGCATACTGCATGCCATGAGGGAAGAAGAAAACAATTGTATAAATGAATGAAACTTCAGAATTGGCCACAGGCATTACATATTTTGGAACTCGTGAAAGAAACAGAGCAGGCATTACAAAACGGTTGCTGATTCATACAGTATAGGCATTATAGCTGAAAATGACAAGAACTAACGCCAAGGTGAAAACATAAACACAAAAATTGGAAAACGTGCTGAAAGAATGAGGGACTCATAGACAAGTATAAAATAGACGTCACAGGGCTGGGGTGGCTCAGTGGTAACAAGCTTGCTATGCAAGCTTAGGACCTGAGTTAGAATGCCCAGAACCTTTAAGAAACCATGTATCTAATCGTACAACTCCTAATGGAAAATGAGAGACAGAGACAGGAGAATTCCCAGATGCGCAAAGATCAGACTGCCTAGTAGACACAGCACTGAACAAGAGACTCTGTCTCAAACAAGGCAAAGGCAAATAACAGGGTGCTACACACATACACACATGCACATACATACATGCATGCACACACATGCACACACATGCATGCACACACACACACTTACATACATGAACTCAGACATGCATGCACACATATATGCATATACACATATACATGCACACACACATATTCACGCACATATACACATGCATGCACACAAATGCATTCACACACATGCACTTATACACATGCACATATACATACAATATGCAAATATATACAGGCTTACACACACACATACATACACATAATGAAAAATATAAATAATTATGCCATAGATGTACTTTGCTCATAAATGGCTATTTTTTGCCTACTCAAAATGCACAGTACCTTGGAAATAAATTAAGTGAAGCTAAAATGAAGAAATTACTGGAAACTAGTAATTAACATTCTAACACAAAATATTATACCATGCTCAATCTTTTTGAAAAGGTAATAAGTATTAATAATCTCCACTTCCCCTAATCTTCTTGCTTTAAATAAATAAAATCGTGATTATTCTAAAAGAGATTGAGAATTAACAAATGTATGTCTTATAATAATAACATCTAAAAGATTACCGCAGAAAAAAACTTCTAGCTCAAGCTCCAAATAGAAATGTGTATTACATATACTTTATTTTAAAAGATAACCATGATATTTTCTCATGGAAATTACATATCTTATTATCTCGTAAAGGAAATGTTCAATAGAATCCTCCTTAGTGGCATTCTGTTTCAGAGTGTAAAGGTAGAAATGAAAGTATTCAGCAGGACCTAGCTGGGAGTGGCTGATTTAATTTTAGGGTGCCCAGAACAGTAGTTTACAATGAAATATGGAATATAATTTGCTCCAATATCAATGGAAATTCTGGCCATGATAGAATCTTTATAGAGAAAAAATTCTAAATGTGATGTTACTAGCCAATACGATTCTAAGTTATTGCTCCTTCAGGGATACAATCCTCGCAGGGAGTCAAGGACAGGACAGGCAGTGTCCTTCCAGTTCTGGAAATAGTGACAGAGAGAAGGTACTGTGCTGAGACCTGGGTCCGGGACAGAGCTTCAAGCCCAGAACAGTAGAAAATCAGCATATATAGCGGAAATAGTGCAGGAGCTAAGGAAGGGATCAGGGGTGAGTAAATGTGTGGATGAATGGCTCAGCTCAAATGCAAGACATTGGTCCTAGAGCACCAGTACTTGTGGCCACCATGAGAGAAAACATCTCCACATCGGTGCAATACTGCCTAGTCACTCTCTTCTTTGCCTCTGTGACAAGTTTCTTCTTTAACCTAAGAAGTTTATTAACTATTATGTTATAAATGTCATATTAGTCATAGTCTATTAGAGGAACAGAATTTATAGAATATAGATATTCTACACATATATACATACATACATACACACACACACACACACAGACACACAGGCACACATATGGATTTATTAGAATGGTTTACAGGCTGTGTCCAAAATGCCTGTCTACCAATGGAAGATCCAAAAATACAGAAGTTGTTCATGCTGGATGTCTCAAACTGGTCTTCAGTATATGCCAGAATCTCAAAGTAGACTATTGCGTAGGAATGGATTTGCCAGACAGAGACGGAGAGAAAGAGCAAGCAGGCAAAGAGAGCAAGCTTCCTTCTTCCATGTTCTTTTCCTAAAGGCTTCCAGCAGAAGGTCTGGTTCAGATTAAAGGTGGATCTTTCCACCTCTAATGATCTGGATTAAAGGCATATGGCCCCCTCAAATGATGCAATTAAGAAAAAAAAAATATCTCACAGGTGCCCCAGCGGCTTGGTTTTAGTTCATTTAAGATGTGGTCAGACAGCTAAGACCAGCCATCACAGTTGTTAAATAACACATAACCCTTTCTTCCCTTTTGAGGGGAAGTGTTACTGAAGTTACTGGTCTGGGGCAGTAAGAGCCTATCATGGACCTGGGAGAAAGCTCCCTGCACAGCAGTAGGTAGCCTGTGAAGATGGCGGCTGAATTGTAATTCCTTTTGAAAAGACTTAAAGCCAAACAGATGGCTGGCAGCATTGGGACAGTTAAGTCAGCAACCTGTAGAAACAATGGTGTGTTAGACTCTGTAAAACACTGACCTTTAAAATAAAAATAGTAATTATTTCAAATAACGCTATTCACAGAAACAAATCAGGTTAACAAATGCTCACATTATGTAATATCACTATCTATACTTTTAAATTACTTGGAGAGGGGATTGTGACATCATACTAAATTTGAATACTTTACATTCCTACCACATGTTACATTTGATACAAAATCCAAGAATGCATAGCAATTTAAGGCAGCAAAAATCTACATTGTACACACTGAAATCAAAACTCTCAGGAAACATCAAGTATTCATCTTGTGATACTGATGTAGAATAAATGAACTGAGACCAAAAGTGGGATTTAACTTTGTTGAAACATGTGAGTGCGTAGTTTTCCTTTCCTCTTACTTAAAGGGTTAAAATATGACATTTTGGGTCTACATTAAATACACTGAGTAGTTCAAGCATAAGAATGGCATTCCATATAACTGACAAAAGAGCGTCAATTAAATACTTTGGGCTAAAATTTCAAAGTGAATAAAGTATAATCAAACTACAAGAAAAGTCTTTATATATAGTCTATATAAAAATTTAAATATTTATGTATGCATATATAGGTACATGTTTCTATTTAACATGTACATATACGTATGTGTGTTTACACACATATATACATGTATGTATTTTACAAAACTGAAGACAATGACAATTCCCCTAGCTAGTTTTTTCCTGTGGTCAAACTAGAGACATAAATCACCCGGATAGCTAATGTGAAACGGTCCCAAGATGTGTTGCATTGCCTGGAGTTACTCTATGGCTCACAGCGTATCTCACTAGTCTGCAGTCCTACAGCCATCCTCTGTGTCCAGCATAACACCCTTGTTCTGCCCTCATTCTGAAATATGGAAAGGATTTTTCAAAATGTGCTTTCTTCTTTAAAATGTTTAAATTATCATGGAGAATTCAGGGAAAAAACTGTAGAGCAGAAATAATATGATCCCTACAGTAATGGGTTTTTTGTCATTGTTGTTGTTTAGTGGCTGTATTTTTTTTTCATGAATTTCCTCGATAAGTATGAGTAGGTGTGTGTGTGTGTGTGTGTGTGTGTGTGTGTGCATGCACGTGCGCGCACGTGCTCATGAGCTCATGTATGCACACACATAAGTTCGTACACATGTGCATGCATGTGCCTATGAAAGTGAGATTTTCTCTATAGGTATGATTAATGTGGTTATGTGTATTGTGTGATTTTTCTGAGTAAGAATGTGTGCGTATGTGATTCTGTGTGTATATTTATATGTCTATATGTGTGTGAGACTCTGTATGTGTGTATGTGTGTGTGTGTGAGAGAGAGAGAGAGACAGAGAGAGACACAGAGAGACACAGAGAGAGGCTTGTGTGAGAGACTCTGTGTGCGTCTTTGTGTGTTCATGTTTGTGTGTGTGAGAGAGAGAGGGAGAGAAAGGGGGAGAGGAGAGAGAGAGCTTGAGAGATTTTCTCTTTAGGTGAGAGGTAAGAATAGGGTGGGTGCACATGTGGTTTTCTCTCTAGGTATGAATAAAGCTATGTGGATGTGTGAGCGTGTATGAGTAATTTTTCTCTATAGGTTTAAGTAAAAATATGTATGTGTTGTACATGTGTTGTACATGTGTATGTACACACTTGCATGCATGCATATGTATACACCCAGGGGGCTGCAAACATAGCACATCAGTGTTTATGCAAGGTTTGAAATCATGCTGTATTTATGACTGTGGTTGCTCTCTACTTACTTGCCTATGACCTTGAATAAATTAATGAGTCTTTCTATGCCCAAATTTTCTAATCGAGATGAGGGAAGGGCAGTAATAGTCTCATAGAAATGTGAGACTTGCATGAATTAAGCAATAAACCCTGCATAGCCAGATGCCAAATCAGTAAGTGCACTTTTAACAGTGGTTTCTAGCTTTCAGGAGGCTAACAGTGCATTTGCCTGAGATACATCTGCACCTTACAACCAACGCCTGGGATCTCTGCTGTGAAGGTTCCAGTTTGGGGAAGTCTACAGAAGGCTAAATGTCCTTCTTTGGTTCTCTTCCAGGCTGCAGCTTCATGACATGTGCAAAAGAGTGATTTCCCCTTAAGGTGGTGATGTGGGCAGAGGCACATGCAGTATACACGATAGGAAGTCCCATTTTAAAGGTGACCACTCTGAACATCTATTCCAAACATGACAATGACTTTAGCATAGTTTATCCTACTGTTAAGTTTTACGGCCAATATAAATATTTCCATTACAAAAATTAAAAGTAATTCTGAGTAATACCAATATCCCTCCCCCATACACACTGTGCATACTCACCCTGCACATTAAGACTTAGTCAGCAGTTTTTAAAGTTTGACTTTTTAAAATTACAGGTATTTTGACAGGTGCCAGCATAAACAGTAATGTAATCTTGGGTATTTAACCATTTTAAACCAAAGCCCAAACAGTAACTTATTTTTAAATTTAGGGGCTCAGTATAATTTATTTCTTCTACCCCCTTCTCCTTTCCTTCCCCTTATTCTCTTGTTACATAACCACATTGATAAACTACCATGAAATGAAATGTTACTCCATTAGCTTTAAGTAATGTACCTGAAAAGGAGACTCCATCCCAGTGTTGAAACCCATTTAACAAACTAAGTGCCAGGAAACTGATGTGTTATGTAAGAATAAACCAAGGGATAAGATAGTCAGAGGAAGAAGGGGCCCTGAAAAGTTGCTAGGAATGGAGGCAGGACGCCATAAAGAAAATGACATTTCTGCTGAATGTTTGCTTGGTAATAGATTTTAATAGGTAAAAATGGGGGTGAGGGGTCATGTAAGCAAAGATACACATGATCCAAGTCATCAGAGACAGAGCATGATGTGCAAGAGAAACACAGTAGAGCGTGTGCAAAATACAGCATGGAATGCAAGGATTCCAGCTGCAGAAGAAACACATTTAACAACGGCCATAGACACCAGGCATGCAGTGGCCTGAAAGATTCTTTGAAAACATGGAACATTCTCAACTTATCAATTGGCCATGACAGAGCTGTCAATCACCCACTTTGAAATGCCTCCCTGGGATTGCAGGTTTCCTCTTTAGAGAACCTGTTTCTCTCTCCTATCCAGGTAAATTATGGTGATGTCTCAGCTTTTCCTTTAATAACGCTGTAAGTCTGTTTCCAAGATGAATATCTAGGCTTCGTAGTGTGCTGTTGAGACATGTCATTTCTCATGAGAATGGGTACTTTCCTCAACACCGTGGTGTCCCACAATGAAGTGATAGTGTGGGACCATGTGCCACAGTAAGAGTGTCTCTCAGATCTTGAACCCATATGGATTTCTTGCCCATTATATAAATTCTAGTTGTTCGATGATCCCATTTCCTGGAAACAAAACCTAAATTAATAAATGAGTAAGCGGTGTACCCCACACATCCAAATGTAAAGCCCCAGAAAAATGGCACCTTTTCAGGTCAAATACCTTTCCTTCACAGTGATTTATGCGAGCACTGGAACACATAAGACATTACCACTTTCTCATCCTGGTATTTGTTTCCAAAAATTTTTAATCACTGAGCTGATTGGTAATATTGTACTCTACTACACACTAATGATATAAAAGACAGGTTTCTTTTTGTGAAAGAGAAAAGTAATGATCTGAACATAGAGACTGGAGTAATACCTCAAGTGAATGGATGGTGGCTAGTCTAGATAGACCCTACTGCTGCGAGCAGAAATGTTGGTGACCAAGTGCTTTCCACCAAGGGGCTGAGTTTCCTGGCTTGGTCCTAACACTGCTGGATCTATTAATGAAGTGATGTTCATACCCAAAATCTTACTCCAGCTCCCACTCTCTCTTCTCTACCTGTAGTTCTTGAGACAATTAAAAATAACCACTGTTTCTGATGATTGCCAGAGTTCTGCACAGAATGCAGCAGATATGAGGCCCTGGAATGTTTTCGGGCTGTCAAGCATCAGCTCACTGGAAGGTGCTGAATAAATTAAGCCAAAATTATAAACCTCGTTGATGTGTTTGAACTTCTCAGCAAACAGTCCTCATTCATATTTAATTGCTCCACTGAGACTGTTATTCTTTGGAGTGGTTCCAGGCATTATTTCCATTCCATTAGTAAGCTTGCAGGGTGTCTGCTCCTTAACCCAAAATGATTGATCCTATAAAAGCCTCTCCACTTGCTGACCCGAACACTAATTGAGTTTGTGTGTAGATTAAAAGGAAATCGTGTTTTCAGAAAAGTTTCTACATATATTGCTGTCACTTAAATTCTTTGTTAACAGGGGAAAAAATGGCACATCAAAATGATGGTACTTGGTGTCTTCTCTGAATTGGCTTTAGAAAACGTGGTGTGAAACAAACTAGGATCCAAAAGCTGGGGAAAAGCATCTAAAATAGATTTTCCAATGCAAAACCAGACAATCTTGTTTAAAGAGAGAACAAATGTTGGTGGATATGCAAATGTCTGTTCTTGCAGACTCCAGTTCTGGCTGCAGATGCATTGTAGAGATACACAGAATTCCTGTATTCCATTGGAGAGAGCAAGAATCAACAATGCCTCATTTCTGTGTTCTATTTGGGAGTTACTGAATGCGATGTACCCTCAAATGCTCATGAGGTACCTCTAAATACTTGGTCTCCAGCTGGTGTTGGCCATGTTTTGAAGACCAGGGAACCTCTAGAAGCTAGAGATTTTGAAGAAAGTGGAATGCAGGAGAAAGGGCCTTTACAGCCTGGACTCACTCCCTGTTCACCTTCTCCTTCCAGACTACAGACACAATGCAATCAGCAACCTCAAGCTCCTGAAGCCAATGTTTGCTGATGAAACATGGTGGACTGGTCCCCTTGGACTGTCACTCAAAATAAACTCTCTTCCTGTAAGCTATTCCTTGTCAGGTATTTGATTATAGGAACAGGGAAAAAAATCTAATACAGGAGGAATGGCTAAATGTTTCTTCAGATGTTTTACAAAAAGATGGGAAAATGGTGATATACACATATAGAATTCATCAAGATAACATATATTTAAATAATGTTTGTGGGTTTTTACATGGCTTGAGATTCTAATTTTATAATCTGGATGCTTATTCAACTCTTTAATTTTCTACAGACTGTAATGAAATAAAAATTCTTAAGTTTGCTGGGCAGTGGTGGCGCATGCCTTTAATCCCAGCACTAGGGAGACAGAGGCATGTGGATTTCTGAGTTCGAGGCCAGCCTGGTCTGCAGAGTGAGTTCCAGGACAGCCAGGGCTATACAGAGAAACCCTGTCTTGAAAACCCAAAAAAAAAAAAAAATTCTTAAGTTTGTAGCCCAATTAAGACAAGTAAAAGCATTTTCTACAAGTTATGCCTATAATAATAGTTCTGATAATGTACATATGGAATTATATGAATATAGCCAGCATATTCTTTCTAGACAGTTACCTTAATTGGGGTTTCTATGGCTGTGAAGAGACACCATGGCCATGGCCACAGCAACTCTTATAAAGGAAAGCTTTTAACTGCAGCTGGCTTACAATTCAGAGGTTTAGCTCATTGTTATCGTGTCAGAGAACATGGCAGCATGCAGGCAGACACAGTGCTAGAGAAGGAACTGAGACTTCTACATCCACATCCATAGGCAGCAGGAAGAGAGATACTGGCCCAGCTTGAGCATTTGAAACCTCAAAGCCTACCCCTACTGACACAGTTCCTTCAACAAGCCACACCTACTCCAACAAGGACACACCTCCTTATGAGCCTATAGGGGCCATTTTCATTCAAACAACTACACCATCAATCCCCATTCTAAAGCTAAGGCAGTCTCCATTTAACACTGTTCCATATTCTGATCTGATTAGCCTTTTGCTAGCCCTCTTTGTGATCTATATTCAATCTACCACCTGTAATTCTCCTACTGTTGCAACCAGTGTCCTTGGCAATGCTTTTAGTTGCCACATAAATTATTTTACTTAAGTGAAATGAGGAAACGTGATACCTAAAAAGAACGGGGCTGGGGAGATGGCTCTGTGGTGAGCCCACGCTGTTAAACCATGAATCACCTGATTGTGGATCTCCAGGTGAAAGTTGAGCGTGGCAGCAGGCTCCTGTAACCAGAGAGCTCATGGTTGGGTGTTGGGGGGAATGGGGATATCTAGACTATCTGGCTGACAGTCTAGCCAACAAACAGTGAGCTCCAAGTCCAGTGAAACACTCTCTCTAGGGCAGTGATTCTCAACCTGTGGGTCATGACCCCAACCCTTTCACATGGGTCACCGAAGTCCATAGAAGTACAAAAGTTACATTGTGATTCATAACAGTAGCAAAATTACAGTTATGAAGTAGCAATGAAATAATTTTATGGTTCAGGGTCACCATAACATGAGGGACAGAATTAATAAGTCACAGCATTAGGAAGGCTGAGAAACTCCGGCCTAAGGGATAAGGGCGGGTGGTGGGAGAGAAGAACATCCAACACTCTCCTGTGCCCTCTGAACACACACACATATACAAGTGTACACACACACGCACCCGACAGGTATACACAAAGAGAGAGAGAAATTGAACCCAATGGGAGAAGACACCTTTTTTCTGTTTGAAGATTGCATGATCTGCTATATAGGAAAATCTAAAAATGTCACAAACAAACCAAAAGCCTGTTAGAATAAATGAAATCAGCACAGATGCAAGAGATTAGATTAACATACAGTAATATGAGACTATACTAAATAATAATTAAGAAAAAAAGCCCCATTTATAGCAGCAATAAATATTAGAATGTAAATTTAACAAAGCTGGCAAAATATCTATATGACAAAAACTCTAAGAAACCAATGAAAGAAAGTAAGGACAAAATGAAGGATAAGATCCTACAGGTTCACTGAGCAGCTGGAATGGTTGTGTTTACTGATGTCAAGGTGTTCTACAAGGCTCTATTAATCAAACCATGTGTAAGTATTAAAACAATGATCTGAGATTCCCATCTCTAGATTCTATGATTAACAAAATGTTCGGAAAAATTGCTCATCAAGATGGCAGTGACATAAAGTCATTTTCAAAGAAACAAGTAAGGAAGTGTGTAATCAATAGATGCATGCTTAAAGGAAGGATAGATTTACTACAGGGAGAAGTAATGATAGAAAAATGGTCCTGGGTAGAAGTAATGGAGATGTATGGATGGATGTATGGATGGATGGATGGATGGATGGATGGATGGATACATATATAAATGCATAAAAATTCAAACAAAAGAAAGCAAACATTGTATTATTAGTAAGCCTGATTAAGTATATATTTTTTGAATTCTCATAGTAAATTAAAATAATTCTGTGTTTATTATTTTTATACTGATAGGGGAAAATAAATGAAATTAAGGAACTCAATGATCCAATCAAAAGGAACAACGGTGTTGAAAAGATGGGTATAAATCAAGATGGCAGAGTTAACACAGGTATATTAGCATTTATGTTAAGTGTGCACAGTCCAAACATGTCAGTCAAAAGAAAACGTTCCCAGACTACTTCTAAAGCTCAATTTATCTACCTAGATGTCACATATATATGTCTGTGTTGATAGATTATAAGTGGCCATTAGTAAAAGAACAGAGAAAAAGATATTCATGAATAATGTTAGACAGGTGCTAGGCAACAGTTCAGTGGGCAAAGCTTGAGGCTGGGGCAGTGGTTCAATGAAGAAAGCGTTTGCAACACAAGGGTGAGGACATCAGTTCTGATCCCCAGAATCTACATCCATGTGCTGTGTATGGAGACAGCCTGCAATTCTAGCCTCAGAAGCGGGGACAAGCAATCCCCAGAGCAAGATGACTAGCAAGATTGGTCATATTAATAAACTTTGGGTTTGAATGAGAGGCCCTGCTTCGATGAACAAGATAGAGAAATGATGGAGACCCTGCCTACTGACTCACTGGAAAGCACACCCAACTGCAATAAACTGCACCCCATACCCAGTGCCTCACAATTCTGCCTGGCTTTCCCGGAGGCCTTCCCACCCCAGGAATACCAGGCAAGCTCCCCAGCTCTTCAGAAAGCATACCAACAGTGATAAACTGCACCCCAAACCCTGTGCTCCATTTCCTGCCCCACATCTCTGCCTGCTTACTTGAAAGCCTGCCAGCACCAGAAACACCAGGTAACATACCCCATCACCACCAAGCCCCACCCTGCCAACTTGCCTGAAAGAGCATCCAAAAGCGGTAAACTGCACCCCATACCCTGTGTTCCATCCCTGCACCACAACTCTGCCTGCATCCCTGGAGGCTTTGCTGGCACCAGGGACAACCAGATATGACCCTGCCACAAGCCCTCGCCCACAGTATTCCCCTAAAACACACTTATCATCCTTAAACTGCAGTGGTTGTTCTGGAGTCTATTTTCCAGCCCATGACTTTGCCTGCTTTCCTGGAGACCCACCATCATCAGGGACCCCAGGCCACATTGGTACTATGGACCCCGGAGACAAGGTGGGAATCCAAAACCCCAAAGGTTACACATGTCACAAAAGCCTCAAGGGAGACACCCTTACTAGACATGAAGACTAACTAGTCATCATACCCCAGGCCACTCAGCAATAGACAGAGAGGAAACAGAAGCCAAGGAGAAGAAATTTCAAAAACCACCCATCCAATAAAGATAAACTCAGACATTAGCATCCAAATTTATAATTGTTGTGGGAAATATTTTTAAAAGGTATATGGCGTGTTCCCATGCTATTCCCTGGTTCTCTCATCCCTGGTGGGCTGGCCAGCCATGCACTGGTGGGCAATGGTCAACAGCTTTTATCTGGTGGAGCTCTGAAGCTCCACAATCTCTCTACCCAGCTCACTAGGTTCCCATTGGCGGGTCACTACCACGCCAGCCCCATGTTTCAATACCCCCATGTCCTCTGTGGTACACATCAGGCAAACCCATACTTTGCCGCTGTACCTTTCTCTCTGGAACCCAGATGAGCCACCATGTGAAGGAAAATGCAACACAAACCTAGCTCAGAAACAATAGTAACTCAGTCTCTGGCTACAACAACTAAAACCTAATCTTGTAAGCCTTATTAAAATCTGATTCCTCTGGTGGCGAATCCTTGCAGATCTGCCATGATATCAGTAGACTCTAGTAGCTACATCTTACCTGTCAGCTGTCCTGTTCCCAAAGGGCCCTCTCTCTCCTCTTCCTCCTCCTCTCTTCCCCTATTTGACCTGGAAGTCCCTTCTCCTTGCCCAGTGATTGGCTCCTTTATTCATTAGGAGATTGGTTCACAAGAAGTCACATGAGTATATAATTCACCTCTTGTCTGAAGCCCCTCCCAGAAGGGCAGAATTAGCAGAATACATAGAGCCCCAGGGCTATCCACAACATATAATAGCCACAAAACCAAGATGCCTAAAGTCTAGTGTAAAAAAAAAAAAAATTCAACAACAGTCAGGGCAATGTGGCATCTCCAGAACCCAGGTATCCTATTGCAGCAAGCACTGGATATTCTAACATAGCTGAAGCATAAGAAAATGACCTTAAATCCAATCTTATGTAGACAATAGAGGCCATTAAAGAGGAAATTAATAAATCCCATAAAGAAATACAATCAAACAGGTGAAGGAGATGAATAGAACTGTTCACAACCTGAAAATGCAAATAGAAGCCATAAAGAAAAGACAAACTGAAGGAATCCTGGAGATAGACAACCTAGGTAAGAGAAAAGAAGACACAAACTCAAGCATCATCAACAGAATACAGAATATGGAGGAGAGAATTTCAGCCTTAGAAGATATGATAGACAATATATTGGTTATGGTCAAATCAGATGTTAAATGTGGAACGTTCCTCAGACAAAACATCTGGGAAATCTGGGACACTATGAAAATACCAAGCCTGTGCATAAAAAGAATAGAAGAAGGAGAAGAATCCCAGCTCAAAATTCCAGAAAATATTTTCAACAAAATCATAGAAAAATTTCCTAAACCTAAAGAAAGATATACAGATAATACAAGAAGTTTACAGAATACCAAATAGATTGGGACAAAAAAGAAAAGCCTCCTGCCACATAATAATCAAACATTAGTTGTACAGAACAAAGAAAGAATATTGAAGGCTGAAGGAGAAAAAGGCCAACTAAAATATAAAGGCAGACCTATCAGAACTGCATCCATGTTCTCAACAGAGACTCTAAAAGCCAGAATGGCCTGGGCAAATGTCTTTCAGACTCCAAGAGATCATGGAAGCCAGTCCAGACTACTATAAAGAGCAGAACATTCAATCCCCGTACAAAACAAGATATTCCATGACAAAACCAAACTTAAACAACATATATCTACAAATCCAGCTGTAGAGAAGACACTAGAAAGAAAACTCCAACACACCCAAATAAACCCAGGAAATAAATAATTCCACAGCAGAAAAACCAGAGAAAGGGAAGCACGCACGCACACACACACACACACACACACACACACACACACAGCCACCAAAACCATCAAAATACTAGGAATTAACAAGCATTGGTCATTAATTTCTCCCAATATCAGTGGACTCAACTGTGCAATAAAAAGACACAGGTTAACAGAATAGACAAAAAATAGAATCTATCATTCTGCTGCATACAAAAAATATGTCTCAGAAATAAAGATAGATATTACCTCAGAGTAAGGGTCTAGAAAAAGATTTTCCAAGCAAATTGACCAAGAAGCAAGCTGGAGCAGCCACTCTAATATTTAATAAAATAGACTTTCAACCAAAATTAATCAAAAGAGATAGGGAAAGACACTTCACACTCATCAAAGGAAAAATCCAGCAAGATGTCATCTCAATTCTGAATAACTATGCCCACAATGCAAAGTCACTCACAGTCATAAAAGAAACATTGTTTACATTTAAACTACACTTTGAACCAACACATTAACAGTGGGAAAGTTCAACACCCCACTCCCACCAATGGACAGGTCATGCAGATAGAAACTAAGCAGATAAATAATGAAACAGAGGTTATGAATCAAATGGACCTAAGAGATATCTACAGATCATTTTACCCAAACACAAAAGAATATACCTTCTTCTAATCACCTCACAAAACCTTCTCCAAAATTTACCACATACTCAGTCACAAAGCAAGCCTAAACAGACACAAGAAGATTGAAATAACCCCTTGCACCTGATCAGATCACCATGGATTAAAGATGGACTTAACAACAACAGAAACAACAGAAATCATGGAAACTGAACAACTCCCTACTCAATGACCACTAAGTCAAGGAAGAAAGAAAGAAAGAAATTAAAGACTTTCTCGAATTCAATGAAAATAAATGCACAGCATATCCAAACTTATTGGACACAATGAAAGCAGTGCTAAGAGGAAAGTTCATAGCACTAAGTGCCTATAAAACAAAATTAGTGCGATCTCATACTAGCAACTTAACAGTACATCTGAAACCTCTAGAACAAAAAGAAGCAAACACACCCAAGAGGGGTAGATGGCTAGAAATAAACTCAGGGTTGAAATCAATAAATCAGAAACAAAGAGAACAGTTCAAAGAGTCAACATAATCAGGAGTTGGTTCTTTGAGAAAATCAACAAGATAGACAAATCCTTAGACAAACTTACTAAAATGGAGAGAGAGAGAGAGAGAATATCCAAATTAATAAATTCAGAAATGAAAGGGGGACATAACAGCAGAAACTGAGGAAATCCAAAGCATCATTAGGTCTTACTTCAAAACCTGTACTCCACAAAATTGGAAAATCTAAATGAAATGGATGATTTTCTTAATAGACACCACTTACTAAAGGCAAATCAAGATCAGGTAAACAATTTAAATAGTCCTAAAACCCCTAAGGAAATAGAGGCAGTCACTAAAAGTCTCCCAAACAACCAAAATCTCAGGGCAAGACGGTTTCAGTGCAGAATTCTACCATACCTTCAAGACGGTTTCAGTGCAGAATTCTACCTTCAGAGGAGAGCTAATACCAATATTCTCCAAATTATTCCACAAGATAGAAACAGAAGTAATATTGCCAAAATCATTCTATGAGGCCACAATCACCCTGATACCTGAACCATATAAACACTCAACAAAGAAAGAGAATTTCAGACCGATTTCTCTTATGAACATTGATGCAAAAATGTTTAATAGGATACTTTCAAACTGAATCTAGGGACATATTAAAGACATCATCCACCATGATCAAGTAGGCTTCATCCTAGGGATACAGGGATGGTTCAACATATATAAATCCATCAATGTAATTCACCATATAAACAAACTGAAAGAAACCACATGATTATCTCATTAGATGCTGGAAGGCCTTTGACAAAATCCAGCAGCCCCTCAGGATAAAAGTCTTGGAGAGATAAGGATACAAGGCCCATACCTTAACACAATAAAGGCAATACAAGTAGCCAACATCAAATTAAATGGAGAGAAACTTAAATCAAGTGCACTGAATAAGGGAAAAGACAAGGCTCCTCACTCTCTCCATATGTATTAAATATAGTACTTGAAGTTTTAGCTAGAGCAATAAGACAACTAAAGGAGATCAAGGGGATACAGATTGGAAAGGAAGAACTCAGAGTATCATTATAGCAATAGAAATACTCCTCACACGATATAATAGAATACATAAGTGACCTCACAAATTCTACCAGAGAACTCCTATACTTTCGGCAAAATGACTGGATAAAAAAATTAGCTAAAAATATCAGTAGCCTCCAATAAACAAATAGTAAACAGGCTGATAAAGAAATAAGGGAAACAATATCATTCAACAATAGCCACAAATAACAGGAAATATCTTGGTTTAACTCGAACCAAGCAAGTCAAAGAACTTCAAATCTATGAAAAAAGAAATTGATGAAGATATCAGAATATGGACAGATCTCCCATGTTCATGGATTGTTAGGATTAACACAGTAAAAATGGCAATTGTACCAAAAGCAATCTACATATTCAAGATAATTCCTATAAAATTCCAATACAAATCTTTAAAGACCTTGTAAGAAAAATACCCAGTTCCATTTGGAAATAGAAAAAGCCCAGGATAGCTAAAACAATCCGGAATAATAAAATAACTTCTGGAGGTATTATCATTCCTGATTTCAAGCTGTACTACAGAGCAATAGTAATAAAAATATGCATGGTATTGGCATTAAAAACAGACAAGTTAATCAATGGAATTGAATTAAAGACTCAGAAGTAACCCACACACCTCTGTACATTTGATTTTTGATCAAAAATCCAAAAGTATACTGTGATGGTTTGTATATGCCTGGTGCAGGGAGTGGCATTATTAGGAGGTATGGCCTTTTTAGAGTAGGTGTGGTCTTGATAGAGTAGGTGTGTCACTGTGAGTGTGAGCTTTAAGACCCTCATCCTATCTGCCTGGAAGCCAATCTTCTCCTAGCATCCTCAGTCCTTCAGATGAAGAGGTAGACCTCTCAGCTCCTGCACCATACCTGCCTGGATGGTGCCATGCTCCTACTTTGGTGAGAATGGACTGAACCTCTGAACCTGTAAGCCAGCCCCAATTAAATGTTGTCTTTATAAGAGTTGCCTTGGTCATGGTGTCTGCTCACAGCAGTAAAATCCTAACTAAGACAAATACAATGGGAAAATGAAAGCATCTTCAATAAATAGTGCTGATATAACTGGATGTTTGTATGTAGGATGATTCAAATAGAGCCATATCTATCACCCCACACAAAACTCAAGGCCAAGTGAACCAAAACCAAACTGGATACACTAAATCTGGTAGAAGAGAAAGTAGGGGATTATCTTTGAACACACTGGCACAGGAAACAACTTCCTGAGTAGAATTCCAACAGCATAAGCACTACGATTAACAATTAATAAATGAGACCTCACGAAACTGAAAAGCTTTTTCAAGGACACATCAAAAGAGCAAAATGGTAGTCCATAGAATGGGAAAAAATTTTCACTAACCCTACACCTGACATAGGGCTAATATCTAAAATCTATAAAGAAAGTAAGAAACTAGACATCAATAGACCAAATGACCCAATTAAAAAATGAGCTACAGATCTAAACAAAGATTTCTCAACAGAATAATCTCTAATAGCTGAGAAACACTTAAAGAAATGTTCAACATTCTTAGTCATCAGAGAGATGTAAATCCAAAAGACCCTGACATTCCATCTTACATTTATCAGAATGACCACAATCAAAAACTCAAGTGACAGCACATGGCAGCAAGGGAGTGGAGCAAGGGGGATGCGCCTCCATTGCTGGTGGGAGTGCAAATTTGTACAGCCATTTTGGAAATCAATTTGGCGATTTATCAGAAAATTGGGACTACTTCTACCTCAAGACCCAGCTAGACCACTCCTGGACATCTACCCAAAAGATCTCCCACCATACCTAACAAGGACACTTGCTTAGCTATGTTTATAGCAGATTTATTTCTAATAGCTTGAAACTGGAAACAAACTAGACATCCCTCAACCAAAGAATGGCTAAATAAAATATGATACATGTACACAATAGAATTTTACTCAGCTATTAAAAATAAGGTTATCATGACATTTTCAGGCAAATAGATGGAACTAGAAAAGATCATCCTCAGAGAGTCAACCCAGACTCAGACAGACAAACATTGTATGTACTCACTTCTAAGTGGACATTAGCCACAAAGTACAGGATAACCATGCTACACTCCACAGACCCAAAGAAGCTAAGCAACAAGGAAATCCCAAGAGAGGATGCTTGCATCTCAGTGAGAAGGGGAAATAGAATAGACATTGGGGGTGGATGGGTGGAGGGAACTGGGTGAGGGAGGTGTGGGAGAGGAGCAGGAGGGACCAAGTGCAGGAAGGATGGAGGGGGAGAATACAGGGAGAGAGAACTGGAATCTGGGAGGATGGCATCTCTGGAAAGAGCTAGAAACTTAGGATAATGTAAACTCCCAGGAATCTATGAGGGTGACCCTAGCTAAGGCTCTTAGCAATGGGGGATATGGAACCTGAAACAACCATCTCCTATAACCAGAAAAGACTTCCAATGGAGTGAGTGGGACACCAACCCAGCCACAAAACCCTAAACCCATAATTTGTCCTGCCTACAAGATATTCAGAGGTAAAGATGGAGAGGAAATTGAGGGAATGGCTAATGACATCGGTTAATGACTGGTCCAGCTTGAGGCCCATGCCATGAGAGGGAGACCACCCCTGACACTGTTAATGATACTCTGCTATCCTTGCAGACAGGAGCCTAGCATAACTGTCATCTGAGAGGCTTCATCCAGTAACTGATAGAAACAGATGCAGAGACCCAGAGCCAAGCATTAGGAGAGCTTGGGTAATCCAGTGGGGGGAGGGGGGGACTTAAGGAGTCAGAGAGGTCAAGGATACCACAAGAAAATGTATAGAATCAACTAACTTGGCCCCTAAGGGCCCATAGACACTGAACTGCCAAACAGAAAGCATGCATGGGACAGACCTAGGCCCTTGGCACATATTTAACAGTTATGCAGCTGGGTCTTCATGTAGGACTTCATGTAGGACTACAGTGGGAACGGGGGCTGTATCTGACTCTGTTGCCTACCTTTGGGTTGCTTTCCCCTATCTGGGCTGCCATGTCTAGCCACAATAGGAGAAGGTTCACCTAGTACTATTGCAACTTGACGAGATAGGTTAGTATCCATGGGAAGCCTCCCCTCTTCTGTAGGAGAGGGGGAAGTTGGGAAGAAAGGGGGAAGGGAAGGGGAGGGAGGGGGGCTGGGAGGAGAGGAGGGAGGGCAAGATCCAATTGTGATGTAAACCAAATGAATAGATTATTAATTTGAAATAAAGAAGGAAAGTGATAGAGAATAATTTCCAACATCAGCCTCTGGTCTTATAAGTACATATAGGTACACAAAAGCTCACATACATCCAGACACACAAACATAGACAATACTAACACATGAAAATGGGGAAAATATTGGAAAAGTAGAATTTAAGGTAAAATTTATTACCTAAGATAATCACTTCAAAATGATATAGGTTTAATAATTTTAAAATTATATGTGCAAGTTAATATGTCTAATATGTCCCTTAATGAAACAAAATTTAAAGCAGTAAGAAGAAATAGGCCTCATAATTATTGGTATATATATATATATATATATATATATACACACACATATACATATATATACAAATACATATACCTACACACACATACATATATACACAATTATCTGTACACATTTACAATCATTTTAGGACTAACCAGTTTATGAAAGAAATTTGGAAATCTCACTATATATTTTACTATATAGGCTTAAGTACAGAGTGTAAGAGAAAGAAAGGCACTCAGTTAAAAGGAAGATATGCCCAAGCATCTGAGTGTGGAAGAAATGAGTCAAGGGAGAGTTGCAGAGTGTATGACATACCTAAGTGCACGCACAGGCTCCTTCAAGGACAGGGCTGCTAACTGTCTTAGTGTCAGTTATACATACCATGTTGTTGGCTTTCCAATTTTATCTCAACAGGTTGCTAGGAAACCATTCTTCATTTCTCCCTTTCTCTCACATTTGATGTAAGATTTTTAGGGTGACCCTGGAGATGCCCTGGAGGAATTATAATCTGATGAAATACAAACCAGAAACTACTGAGATCACACAAGGGGTTTAGTACACAGCCTTTCCCTGGAAATGCTGTCTTTGGTGAGACTACTAGAAAACTAGGTGTGTAGCCAAGGGGAAAAGAAGGACCTAAACAGTTGTCTAATTAACAAACATGACCCACTATGCATACAGAGAACTGTGAATCTCCAAATTACAGAATGCAAATTTCAAAACATTAAATTTTCAAAGTCACTATATATACAGGATTATAAAATATCCTGATATATTTTAAAGAGTTAAAGATTATGCAAAGTATACACTTTGAACACAACTCTATTATCCTAAAAGTTATTAACACATACCTAAAAATGCTGATCTGTAAAGGTATTTAGCTCCTGAAATGCATGGATTAGACAGGAAGTACATACGTATACATATGAAGTTATAATGTAAGTACTCATTTCTTGACATGAACAAAAAAAAAAAAAAAAGACTGAAAAGAAGAATACAAGATAGCAGAAATAAAAGTACTCAATGAACAAGGACAAAGATTAGTTATTTGGGGACAGGTAAGATGGCTTGGTAAATAAGGGCACTTGCTGCCAGACCTGATGACTTGAGTTTGAGCCACAAAACCTACATAGAGGAAGAAGAGAACCAACTTCAACCATCACGCAGATCAAGTCAATCACTGCCTCTCTTCAGCTCCAGTGGGGTCCAATGCCTCTGCACCCTGAGAGCACGGGCACTTACATGTGCATATACACACATACATACACATAATTAAAAGTAATAAAAACAAATGTTAAAAAAATAAGTAAATTTGTAGAAAAATGTTAAGAATACTATGAAAAACTATATTTTTAAAATAACACATACATATAACCATCAGGAATAGAATGAAAAAAGAGGAGCCAACAGAAATCCTACAGTGTCAAAAACGAGGTGCAAGTGAATTAGAAAATGAAGACTACACATGACAAAGGTGTAATTCATTACCACGAACATAAGACAAAAATGGAAATGAGAGAAAAAAAATCACTCTACAGCAATTAAAGAAACTACATCATTAATGTCCTCACAGAGAAAGCTCTTGGCCATGGGTCTTCACTACCATATTCAAAGAGATCAGCTCCTTATTTATTCAAAACAGCTACTGTCTCAGAGAGCCAGTATTTGACCCAGGCAACTGGGCATCAAAGTTCATGCTTTAACTTCAAGAAGAGTGAAAAGTCAGGCATCCAATGGAAGATGAATTATCATGAACACATAAGGAGCATCCTGATTATAAAAGAGAGCTTACCCAATAGGAAGATGGGAGAGAGTCTTGGGAAATGGCACTTCAGACAGTTACTAATGCTCACCAAAGATATCCATGTTAAAGCCATCACAAGAAGCAACAGACTGGCTAAGGTTAAAGTCTATAAGCATTCACTGAGGTAAAGAGTGAAGCCGAAAGCTCTTCAAACATGGCTGTGATAGCAGAAACTGAGAGCAAACTCTCTAGATCCTTATCTAGTAAGGAGTAATGTGTACACTCCAGTTATCTCCCCTTCACTGGGATTTACATATTCTAATGTTATGGGTACTCCAAGAGACAGATGTGCTAGAGTAATCCTGGAAGTATTACTTCTAATATCTAAAAACTGGAAACAGCTCAAGTGTCCACTGACAGCAGAAAACATATTCAGGTTGGACGCATGCAATGTAAAATAATCTAACTCAGCAATTAAACATATACAATAAAATCCTTACAAGCAGCTATGAGAGAGAGAGAGAAACCATACCATACGCCATGGGTATACACAGACGGGGAAATTAAAATGCATCATTTGGCAACACATCTGCAGTTGGCAAAACTATAAAGAAAAGTAAGGATATGACTACTCTGAAACCCAGATGGTGGTAATGTGGGATGGGGAAAAGAGAAGGTAAGAATGCATTGAAAACACACTGGGGAGTCTCTGGATATAGGTGACGTGTTATTTCCTGACTTCTCAGTGTGCCTGAGGAGCTTATTCATTATTTTACAATGTGTTTAGGCCTTTTGCACACACACACACACACACACACACACACACACACACCCTCTTTTGATTACCTTAGAAAAGGCTAAAATACCCAATGATCCAAAGCAGCTGATGGTGCCATTTCTGTTAGGACTGAAGACCTTCACAACATTCAGAAAAGAATGCAGGTGGGAAGCTAAAGACTCAAGGAGCTTTGTAACACTGGCTTGGAAATCTTATTACTTTGTGTTCCTTGGGATTTATAAAAGCAAGAGGGAGCCACTGCTCATAAACAGGGTAGAGCTATGGTAAAATGGGTTGAGATACTCATTTTGGCTGCTAGTTAAATAAGTAGGGAGAAACAAGGATTTGGACAAGAAGGCCATTTGGATGGCTATTATAGTTCAGGAGGAGAGGAAAGGGTAACCTCGAGTTGCAAAAAGGCACAGAATATAGCAGGAAAGTATTGACAGTCGTGAAAAGGACTTTCAGAAAGGGTTTGGTTATCAGAGGTGCAGGCAGTGAATCAAGTAACCTATAGTGCAGAGCTGGGCAGAGAGAAAGCTCAAGGAGAAGGTAGGAGGAAGGGGAGGGAAGGGAAAGGGAGGAGAGAAGAGAAAGAGTAGGAGAGAGAGGAGATGGAGGGAGGGAGAAAGGGTGGGGAACAGAGAGGGAGGGAGGGAAGGAGGAAGGAAATAAAGAGCTCTCTTTGGGACTTTTAAGTTTTACCTAATAAATAACCATGGCTCCTTCCTCACTTACCTGTATATTGAGTGATCGCTGGTCTAGGCATGGGCAATTTAATGTAAACTAGAGAGCACACACCTATGAATCTATCATGTGTCTGAGGCTCATGTGAAAAGCTAGTCAGAGGGTTGAGAAATCACATTTCATGTGTTTGGAATACAAACGCCATTAGTGAGTAAAAATAAATAGTTCCATTAAACCATAGCATATAATGTAAGTAAAGTGGACAAAGAATGAACTAAAGGAAGAGGCAGGTGACACGTTGTAGAAGAGACAGGGTTGTCACAATATGTAACAATCAATCTCTGTGCAGGGAGTGGAAACTAACTTACCGAGGACACTCCAATGTCTGAGCTGATGATATGATACATTGTACAAACAGTTTGCCTAGGTCATAACAGACTGAACACAGATAGCCTGCTCTGAAATGAAATGGTGGTATGCTTTTAGACAACAAGTGGACGCGTACACTGTCAGCACATATATGATGAATTTAACTGCAGAGTTGAGTTAGCTCATGGAAGTGGTAGAAGGGGAAATTCATAGAATAGATGCTTATTTTGTTTACATTATTTTATAAGTCAATTCCTTTGGTTGTGTTTGTGTTGACTGTGGCTTTCTATTAAAAATATTTGATTAAAGCTACCACTTCTCCCCAAAGCCTAGACAATCTACAAAAGCCTAGGTAATCTACAATAATTTTTATTCCAATAAAGTTAAAACTAACACTTATTAACATTATAGCTTAATCATGGCTCCTAGGGGATGCCCTAACACATAGAACTGGTGGAAACACAGGTACATACATCACTGACAGCTTTACAAGAAGGCAAATGTGAGGGTAAGGCTTCCAGGCTTATAAGGAATCCAGAAATAGGCTCTAGAAAAATGAACACAGTGGGATCAAAGAAAATCCGGAAGTGAGCCACTTACAAATCCCACTGTGATAAGAGCTGTGTCTGGTACACACACTAGGGCTCCATGGGCACATGCCTATCTCTGGACCCTAAGTAGTTGCAGTCAGATACAGTGCAGATACACTGTATCAGCCAGTGGGATACATAAGATACAGTTGGTCTAGTACAGATGCACTGTTATCAGCCACTGGGATACTGTGGCGGTGCAGGGCTTTGAAGATTGTTTTTGCTTGGTAATTAGTCCATCATAACTAACAATGTATTTCACTCTTGGTTTCAAATATTAGTAGGGGTCTATAAGATTTTATAATTTTTTTTGCTGTATTATTTAGAGTTTTATTGCGATGAAGAGACACTGTGACAATGTAAGGTGATGAAGGCACCTTACATTGGGACATTTAATTAGGGCTGGCTTATAGTGTCAGAGGTTCAGTCCTTTATCATCATGGTAGGAAGCATGGCAACATCTAGGCAGACATGGAGAAGGCTGGAGAAGGAGCTGAGAAGTCTACATCTTGACCTAACTGTAGCCAGGAAAGGACTGATTCTTCTGTACTGAGTAGAACTTAAGCATAGGACCTCAAAGTTCACCCCCACCTTTGGCTCACTTCCTCCAACATAGCCACACCTACTCCAACAAGAGTGTCACTTCCCATGGGCCAAGCATATTCAAACCACCACAGTTGCTTTGGGTTTTCCTTTCTCTCTGTGACAGTGTACCTGTCTGAAATGGTTCCTTGGGTGCACAGTAGGCACCTGTACAGATTTGTCTTTAAACCTGCTTTCTCACAGTCTTCCTACCACTAAATAGTGCCAGAAAGTGCTTAGAGCTTAAGAGTCAAGTCATGTTTAAATAGTCTTTCTCTGCTAATCTTCACATCTGTCTTAGTTACTATTTTATCACTGTAATGAGGTGCCATAACTAAGGCAGCTTATGAAAGAAAGCGTGTAATTTAAGACATGACCACAGTTTCAGAGGGTGGGTCCATGACCATCATAGCAAGGAGCATGGGCCTCATAGAAGCTTTAGAAATTTCAAAGCTCAACTCTTGTGCCTCACCTCCTCCAACAAGGCTACATCTCTTAATTTCCAAAATAGTTCTGCCAACTGGAAACCAACCGTCCAAGTATATAAACCCATGAGGGGCTATTCTCATTGAAACCTTCACAATGTCGATTTTTTTTTTCTGTTAGATAGACTCTGAATCTGTATGCTTCTAATCTCCACTGCTACAATTTGGCCCATGTTGGGGTCATGTTGTATACAGTGTCTAGCAACTTTAGCAACTACTTTTACAAGCTGCCCAACGTTTTTGAGATGGTCTCCTGCTATGTTCTGTGGGTGACCCCAAGGCTGCACACCACACCTCATTCTCCCTTACTTCTTAGAACAATGTTATCCAAGCGACTTTCCCCCTTTTTCACTACTTACAAGCCACACTGTGTAGAAGCTAGTCAGTTTTATGTCAACTTGACACAAGCTAGAGTTCTGAGAGAGGAAGGAGCCTCAATTGAGAAAATGTCACCATAAAACTTGGCTATACGCAAGCAAGTAGGGTATTTTCTTAATTAGTGAATTATATGAGAAGGCCCAACCCATTGTTCATGGTACTATTTCTTCCGTGGTAAAAGAAAGCAGGCTGAGCAAATCATGAGAGGCAAACCAGTAGGCTGCACTCCTCCATGGCCTCTGCATCAGCTCCTGCCTCCAGGTTCTGGCTGATTTAACTCTTCCCCTGACTTCTTTTGAATGAAGTAGAAGCGTGAGTCAAATAAGCCCTTTTGTCTTCAAGTTGCTTTTATTCATGGCATTCCATCACAGCAATAATAACCCTAAGTAAGACACATACTAGCCCTGTTTCTGTTCACAGAATCTGTCAAGATGGTCTCACATGCGGCCCTACTAATGTCTCTTTAGAGGGCCTGCTTTATTCTGGACCTTCATCTGCCTGGTCCTCTGCTCATCCTGTCCTTTGCTTAGCTATCTATGGATGTTTGCCTGAACATCTAGTTCGAATTGGCCCTAATTTGATGCCATCCTCTCCTTTAAGGCACTATCATAAGATTGAAGTCTGACTGGTATCCCTCCATTATGTCTGCATAAAACCACAGAATGTAAAGACAGGTCCTGACAGCACACCTGTTTAAGCCTAAAACACTGACTGATATATGCCAGGAAATAATTATTTGTCAAATAAACAAGCCCCTTATCTGAGAAATGTGAGCAAACGCTGACAGCTTTCTTTCTGGTGTTTTTATTCTGTTTCTTCACTTTGTAATCTAAGTCACCATGACCTCTCCTGAGGCTGGCTACAGTAGCTTCTTAATTGGTGTCCTTGCTTTTCCTCAGCATCCCGAGCCATCTTTAAATATGTAAATGAAATCTCATCAGGCTTCTATTTAGAGCTACCCATTACTTTCCATCTCTCTCACAAGAAAGCCTAGATGTGAAAGGTGGTGCAGTAGCTGCCACCTGATACAACTCTACCACATTCCTGCCTGTCCCCTGTCCCTCTACTCAATCCTATTTGTCCAATAAAGGTTTTGGCTCTTGCATATTTAACTTTAAAATATTCCAGGGCACATAAACTACTCCACGAACATTTATTGTGTCAGCTGTGTAGCAGAAAGACTGTCGCCTGGGAACAGACACCTGGCCAAGCATACCTACCACCTCTGAGGAGATTGATTCACTTGTAAATAGTTCAAGTGAGAGAGGAAACCCAGGTGTTAGAAATCCAAGATGCTGAGCCTACAGGTACAGCTGGGGGACAATGCTCACAGAAGCTCTTCCATGTAGGAAAGTGTCATGGAAATGTAGATTATGTAAAAATACTATTATCTGAAGTTAGAAATCTAAGACATGTTCTCAGTAATGTCTTCCCTGCCTTAAGATGTGATTACACTCAAAGAGCTGTTTGATGGTGCTATGTTTCTAGCCACCACGCTCATCCTATTTGAACTTGCAAATATTTCTAAAATCTGATATCCATTTTCCTGCTTTCATAATTGTAATAGGCTCAACAAGATCGAATCTTTTCTTTCATGACTTCAAATGATAAAGTGCCCCAGGGTTGTGTTTCTGCAAGCCAGGCTATGCTGTGCATTGTAATGCAAATATTGAGTTGACTTGAGGTTGAACATAACATGAAATGAGCCAAAAGCACCCTGGTCCTAGAAATTGCCTTGATAAAAATCAATACTGTATGGTTGGTTTTGTATTATTTGACTTTTTATTGAGAAGGAAGGAAAGAATTAATAATAACTTGGGGGTTTGGGCTAAATGGTTGGGTTTCTACTGTGTTTCTGTTACACACAACCGCTGCTGCACGACAGCTGCTGTAGCAAAGTGCCAGACACTGAACAGCTCACATGACAGAAACTAATTTCCTCAAAGCTCTGCAGGCTTGAAGTCCAGAGTTAAGGCACTGGCAGAATTAGTTTCTTTAGGAACCTCCCCTAGGCTTCAGGATGCTACTTCATCTCTTACTCTCTACATGAGGCTTGCTTTGTAAGTTTCTATTCTTGTAAGGATATCATCCACAATGGACCCTTGTAGTGACATCATTTTAACTTGACTGACTCCTTAACATACTTATTCAAAATGAGTCACGCTCTGAAGAACTTCATGTTAAGGTCAACATATGTGTTGGGAGGAACACATACACACACACATGTATATATATATACATATATATACATATATGTATATATATATATATACATACACACACATACATAGGTAGAGGTAAATAGATAGATAGATAGATAGATAGATAGATAGGTAGATAGATAGATAGATAGATAGATAGATAGATAGATAGATAGGGAGAGAGAATCAGGAGATTCAGTGATACTAAGACCAGAGGCTCTGTTCACCAATATTGTGCTTTTAGAGAGAAACCTTCCTGTGTGTCCCCTAATAATGTTTAAGTCAACGATAAACTACATTCCAGATGAAATTTTCACATATCACCTAGTGACATCATAGCTCTCTCATTTGTAAATGGCACTGTAATGTCCACATGGTGGTGAAAGCACACTGTATTTATTGATGAAGCCAACTAAATATTTCTCAGTGTCTTTGTCATTACAGGGCACATACCTATAACCAATCGAGTATCTTCATGTCCTTTAAAGGACACTTTCTACAGTGTTGATCTCTATGTTCCCATCTCATCATTATCCAGAGTGAGCCTTCTAAGACTGTAGCTACATACATACACAAGACATCTTTGATGCCCGAGCAGAAACAGGCACAATAAAAGCATTTCTGAATAAATCTTGGCAGCCATTTTGCCTGTCCTCAGTTACCTATGGTGGGTCTTATAATGGAGAAAAATACACTTTCTTCACGGAGACATCTTTTCTACTTTTTCTATTTAGAATACTGTGTAATGGTAAAGCATATTGTTATATTAGGTAAACTGAACAAATAACAATAAAACAATACTCTCTACCTCATAAGATTTTTAAAAGCTGTGATCATATACATGAAGTGTCCAGGAGACAGTCTCAGATATACTAGCACCTTCCAGGGCCAGTATCAGTTAAAGACTGGCTCCCTCTCATCTTCTACAGGGCAGCATGGATATACTGTGAACAAAGATCTTATTTCCAGTTCATGGAACGGCCTACATTTTGCTTTAAGTTTTATTGCAAAGGGCATGTCATGGTATAGTCAATGATAAAAATATTTATATATTCAAATTCCTTTAATAAAAATGAGTAATGAGTATCTCCACATGATTTAAATATAAAATTACAATTCTGTAGGTGGCTACATAACTATGCATATATGTATTTTGTGCTAAAATGAAAAATCAGTTCATTTTTAATAAGGAAAACCAAATTATTCTTGAGGATCTCAACCTTGGCAACCTTCTCCCTCTCCCCCCCCCCTTTTTTTAATTTCAGAAACACTATTTTTGAAGTGCAACTGGAGCAATTCAAGGGAGCTCCAACTACATCTTAACGTAGTTTCGAGGCAGGTTTTTGGCCTGTCATTTTCTCTGTGACATTAAACTTCATTTCACTAAGTACTATGTCATTATGTGGTATACTGCAAGAGAAGCCCATCTAGCTGCAGTTCCAGTGTCTAGTTACATCCTATAACTAGTATGTTCCCTCTAGATCAGATAAAATGTGGGAAGTTGGTTTTTTTTTTTTTTCCTGCAATAAAATTTGTTGTCCCAAGTTACCACGACACAGAGGAGCAGGAAAACACAAAGAAAATGTAGCACTTAGTGTTTCTTTTGTACCAGGGCTGCTCATGGGCATAGGGCATCCCTACAGAGGAGGGATGAGTCCCTCACCCCGGTTCCATGAAAGCAGGAAAGCCCCTGTTGCAGGTAGTTCCTTTATTCTAAGATCGCAAAACACATGTTTGGAGACTTTGAGAGGAGCAGTCAGGAAGGCTGGAGCACAGCCACAGTGATTTTTAAAGATTCTCCGTTTAGTACACAGTACCACCATACATGCTGATGTACCATAGCAGCTCTCTTTGCTTCTCAGGTAGTTTAGTTACCAAAGGAGTGTTCAGCACCCAGGCTTGCCTGCAGACAAAGGGGACAGGAACTATCTATAACATAGAACCAAGCTCCTTGTGGTTTCTGGACCCTCTTCCTGGGCTTTCCACTCCTGACACACTGCCTAAAGAGATTTTATTGTTTAGATCAAAATATTATTTAAGAAAATGCTTTTGAAAGACCCCACTGTCCCTGTCTCCTTGGTTCTGCACCAGGCACAGACAGATGTGCAGAGAAGGACTTCCAACCAAGAGAGTTGGCACAGATGGATCATGAGTATGTTTTAAAGAGTATCTGCTTTGGAGACCTTAACTAGATTGGAAGTTAACTGAAACACATAAAAATCTATGCTTGATACACTGCGACAAAGTAGGAGAATGTATCCATTGCCATGAGCCAAGCCAAGCAGGAGCTTTAGCGCTTGGTCATACTCACGTCCACCCATTTCCTGTTGGGGAAGGGCCTTACTAAATTCCCAGGGAAGGAATCCTACAGCCATGGGTCCTGGGGTAGCTGTCATTACTGAGCTACCATAGCTAAGCCAACGGAAGAGGAGTCCTGGTGGCCAATTGTTGAAACTATTGTAAACTAAAGATTATAAAGTATCCATGTGTTTGTGGGATTACATGTCTGAAGGTAGGTGAGTATAGGCGTGCGTGCGTGTGTGCGTGCGTGCGTGTGTGTGTGTGTGTGTGTGTGTGTAAGTCTGTATGTTTGAGTGTGTCCATATGTGTATAAGGGAGTATAAAAGTAGGACAAATGAATGAGGACCAAGCTGAATCCCCTTTCCTTAAGAAGGGAAGCCATGGGCTGGAGAGATGGCTCAGCGGTTAAGAGCATTGACTGCTCTTCCGGAGGTCATGAGTTCAAATTCGAGCAACTACATGGTGGCTCACAACCTTCTGTAATGGGATCTGATGCCCTCTTCTGGTGTGTCTGAAGACAGCTACAGTGTGCTTACATAGAATAAATAAATAAATAAATAAATAAATAAATAAATAAATAAATAAAATAAACCCTGGCAGTGGTGGCTCACGCCTTTAATCCCAGCACTCGGGAGGCAGAGGCAGGCGGATTTCTGAGTTCGCCTGGTCTACAGAGTGAGTTCCAGGACAGCCAGGGCTACACTGAGAAACCCTGTCTCATAAATGGAAAAAAAAAAAAAAAAAAAAGAAGGGAAACCATAAAGGTTAGGATGTTGTGGGAAACACTATAGGGGAGACACCAGCAAACACAGCACACAATGTGTTACAAGATGAGCAGCCAGAGTGACAGCCCATACTCAGGTAAGGCCTCATTTCTGGATAGGGGCCAGTTAATTGGCTAAGTGAGGCAGACGGAGTCTTCAGGAGCCCATGGGTTTTATATGTCCAATGGTTTGCTATGCAAGTCATAAATCATCCCCCACAAGCTCCACGTGGAGTTAATGAAGGAGAAACTGCAGTGAGGATTGTAGAGAACAGCAGAGCCTGGGGGAATTCATGGTCTACAAAGAAGAGACTGGTGGGATTACACAGTGAGCAGAATGTCCTGAAGAACAGAAGAGCTGATCTGAAGTAGAGTGTTGTTAATGGCCTGTGGTTTCAAGCCATGAGGATAAATGATCTTTGATTAGAGTCAGTCAAGAAACTCATAAAGTATGCAATAAACTAAAACTCTGAAGGAGGTCTAGCTAGACACTATGCTAAAAGGACATTAGAGAGCCTATGTAAACTACAGAAACCCAGGCATTGTACACTGAATTTTTTTTTAAAAAAAAAAAATGGAACATGGTACAGAGAGGTTCATATGGGGTGACCTATTTCTGTGATGACACACCACCCCAAAAGTAGCTTGAGGAGGAAAGAGTTTATTTGGCTTACACTTCTACACTGTAGACCACCATTGAAGGAAATCAGGAGAAGAACTCAAACAGAGCAGGAATCCAGAGGCAGAAGCTGGTGCAGAGGCCATGGAGGGGTGCTACTTACTGGCTTGCTTCCCATGGCTTGCTCAGCCCACTTTCTTCTAGAAGCCAGGGCCAACAGCACAGGCATGGCACCACATACGACGGGTTAGGCCTTCCCACATCAATCACTAATTAAGAAAGTGTTCTACAGGCCCAACTACAGCCTGGTCTAATGATGCATTTTCTCAGTTGAGGCTCCCTCCCTTAACTCTAGCTTGTGTCAAGTTGCTATATAACTAGCCAAGCCAGGACATCCCTCAAACCATGAGAGGCCACTTTAGAAAGAGAGGAGACATGTAAAAATGAGTAGATAAAGACCTTACTACCATGATCTATACCCATGTGTACGTATGAGCATGCATCCTTGAGCCCACGTGTGCGTATGAGCATGCAT
>JADRCH010000028.1:11370781-11382116 GCA_019843965.1 Rhynchomys soricoides | reverse complement strand
CCACGTGTGCGTATGAGCATGCATCCTTGAGCCCACATGTGTGTATGAGCATGCATCCTTGAGAAATTATTAAACCAAAATGGGAAGAATAGCAGTTTTTAAAAAAGCTACACGGAAGTTGTGTGGTTACTGGAGGGTGATATAGAGTCAACAACAAAGTACCGACACTGTGAACAGTGGGCATGTACTGGATAGTTTAGAGAAGCCCCTTCAGAGTGCTACAGGAAGGATGGAAGCCTTGTCTTTTCTCTTTGTCTATGATCCCTAACCTTCTAGGATATGATGCCCCATGACCATTCTGTTTTCTCAGACTCAGGCCCAGTCTCAGCCATTTCCCCCAGAGTCCCTGGTCACTTCAATGTAGAATAATATCAGACATCAATTTCTACAGCCTGATGTTGGCTCTCATTCCTACTAAAGTGTTACTCTATTTAAACCATCTCAGAAGGCAGAACAAGGATATGTATGTGTCTATACATATATATTTCACACACACACACATTCATGACATACACATATTCATCTTCGTTTAGCAAGAGAAAAACATCTTAAGAAATGTGCTGTTAGTGATTTATCTTTGGTTTGATAACATATAACCACTAACTCAAATGTAAATACTATTACCTCCTAGATAGTCTATTGTTCCTAGGCCACAACTCAAATGACATATTATTGTACTAAATATTGCAAGCTTTTATGATACAATAGTTAGTATTCATTCATCTAAAATATTTTTAAAAATTGATAGATAAATTTAAAATATTAGGTCATGGGAGTTTTTACTCCCATCTCCTATTAGTTTAAGGGAGCACCTACTTTTATGGACTGACATTGGCTTAAATGGCTCTACATAGTGTATGAATATACTCTAAATCCTATATACAGAGGCATATCTAAAATTACTTCTGTATTTGTATATGTGGCAACATATTAAACACAACCTGAGTTCACAGTGATGTGTGTGACGCTAATGATCAGTTTACAGGTGTTGTTGGAGCCACGCTTTACGCATAACCTCAGCCAGTCACCCTAAGATATTTGGTTTCAATGGCCATTTAGGTGGGCTCATCATTGTCAACTGTCAGTTACAACATGGCTGCTGTTATCTCCCCTCATCTTTAGCTAACAGCTGGCTAGAGTCTCTTGCACAAAAGAAGTGCACTGAGACTAATTCCCATATGAGGTCAACCTTAGATAAGGAATACAGCAACCCAGAATCACAGAACTTCACAATAAAAAGAATAAAAGAATTTTGGATGTCATAGAATCTCTTCTTGAAAGAAAAAAAAAAAAAAGAGCATGCTGCATTGTTCTCTCTAGCCAAGATTTCTTGCATGGAATGTGAACACACTGTTTTCCAATGAGCAAAGCCTGTCACAGTTAGCTATAGTGTTTGACTCCCCCCACACTTTCAAGGTACATTAGCAAAATACAATGTTTCTGTTATGATTGTTACTGTCAATATATGACATCACCTATAATTTTTATTTTCAATCTTACAGATGCATTTTTTACAGAAAATACATCCTTGAAAACTGTGCAGATAAACCAAACAAGGAAGCTATCAGTTGGATTCTCGTGTATGATCTCAAGGCAAGCTTCTATTAACACATTGCATCTGTTGGTATATTCAACTACATACTGCAAATCTTATTTTCTACCCTAATCCCTATCATTGAGAGGAAATGACATACAATTATATCAAGTTAACACTGCACAGAATGCTTGTGCTTATTACTCGCAGCTTGTAAAAGCCAGTTACATCAGTACATCCAGTCATCAGTACATTAGTTTACTGAGGATTTTGTGATTATTTTAAATAAGATCAAGCAAAAGAACACACAGGGTGACAATGACTATTAGACAGGATTCAGTAGTTGAGAGTATTCATTGGCACAAGGCCCTTAATTTGGTGACCTTGGTTAAATTGTTCTTTTATTTCCATTTCATTGTCAATAATGAGGGCATTAAACATAAACAGAGAAATGCCATGACTTTTCTGATCTGTGTGTGTGTGTGTGTGTGTGTGTGTGTTCATGTGTGGTGTGGTATCTGGATATGCATATGTATGTGTGTTGTTCTCTGCTTCTCTGCGTATGAATACTTGTGATCACATGACACTCAGAGCATACGTGTGGATTTGAGTAACCTGAGGTATAGCTCTTCACCATCTACTTTATTGGAAGCAAGGTCTCTATTGTGTTTTCACCTCAAATACCAGAGCACCTGCTCAGTGAGCATCTGGGATTCTCTGTCTCTGCCTTTCCACTCCCCATTGGAACGCTGGGATAACACACACATATGCTACGGTGTTTAGCCTGTCTGCAGATCTGAACTCTGGCCTTCACTCTTGCACACTGAGCCATCTTAGATGTGTTAGATAACAGAATCAATGTTTGGTCAAATTTCCAAGCTTTGAAGATGCAAGCTCGCACTCACTCACATGTCGGCTCTGTCATTCCCTGCAACCAAAACCGGCTGGATTCTGTCATTAAAACACTTCAAAGAAGGGCTACACTTTGTAAAGCAGCAGTGCAGATTAAAGGGAGTGTTGGACATGGAGCCCAGCACCATGAGCAGAGAGGCAACAGCTGTCAGAGCCTGTCTGCCACGTCTCTGATGTGGCTGATACCTTTCTGTCTTTCTATATCTAGGTGTAACTGTATTGCCTTTCTTGTTCTTTCTCAGTCACTCTGCATTGTGTGGAAATGAGAAGAGGAGACATCCTCTTCTTATTTAAAAGAAAATCATTACATTTATCACCATTATATACCATTAGCTCTGGGGTTTTTTCTTCTTTTTTCTTCTTTTTCATTTTTTTTCTTTTAATTTTATTTGTTTTTACATTTCAAATGTTATCTCCTTTCACATTTCTCCTCTGCAAACCTCCCCACGCCCCCTTCCCTTCTGCCTCTAAGAGGGTGCTCCCCCCCACACCCATCCACTCCTGCCTCATCCCTTTAGCATCCTCATTAGCTGGGGGAACAAGTCTCCACAGGACCAAGCGTCTCCCCTCCCGTTGATGCCAGATAAGACAATCCTCTGCTACATATGTAGCAGGAGCCACGACTGACACATGTATACTCTTTGGTTAGTGCTTTAGTCCCTGAGAGCTCTGAGGGATCTGCTGAATTGTTATTGTTCTTATTCCTATGGGGTTGCAATCCCCTTCAGCTCCTTCAGTCCTTCATCTACCTCGGGGTTCCCCAGGCTCAGTCCAAAGGTTGGCTGTGAGTGTCCACATCTGTATTAGTCGGGTGCTGGCAGTGCCTCTCAGAGGACAGTCACACCAGGCTCCTGTCTGAAAGCACTTCTTAACATTAGAAATAATGTTGGAGTTTGGTGTCTGCTGATGAGATGGGTCTCAAGATAGGGCGGTTTCTGGATGGCCTTTCCTTCAGTCTCTGCTCCATGTTTTGTTCCTGCATTTCCTTTAGACAGGAGCAATTCTGGGTTAAAGATTTTGAGATGGATGGATGTCCCCATTTGTCAACTGGGGGCCTTGTCTATCTACTGGAGGTGGTCTCTTCAGGCTCTCTCTCCCTGTTGTTGGGCACTTTGGCTAATGTCAACCCCTCTGGGTTCTGGGAGTCTCTCAAACCCCTGGTGTCTGGGACTGTCTACTGGCTCCCCCAGTCGCCTTTCCGCCTACTTATTTCTATGCATTCTCCTGGCCCACTGGACTTCTCTTCTGTCTCTTCCCATACCTATTCTGCTCCCCCCTTTTCCCTACCCCTCCCATGTCCCACCCAGGTCCCTCCCTCCCTCTGCTTCCCATGATCATTTTGTTCCCCCTTCTAAGTGGGATTGAAACATCCACACATTGGTCTTCATTCTTGTTAAGCGTCATATGGTTTGTAAGTTTTATCATAGGGATTCTGAGATTTGGGGCTAATATAAACTTATAAGTGAGTACATACCATGTGTGTCCTTTGGGGTCTGGGTTACCTCATTCAGGATGATACTCTCTAGTTCTATCCATTTGTCTGCAAAGTTCATGATACCCTCATTTTTGATAGCTGAGTAATACTCCATTGTGTAAATATACCACATTTTCTGTATTCATCCTTCCATTGAGGGACAACTGGTTTTTTTCCAGCTTCTGGCTATTATAAATAAGGCTGCATGAACAAAGTGGAACATGTGTCCTTGTTATATGTTGGAGAATCTTTTGGGTATATGCCCAAAAGTGGTATAGCTGGGTCTTCAGGTAGAACTAGTTCCAATTTTCTGAGGAGCTGCCAGATGGATATTTCAGGAGGTTGTACCAGCTTGCAATCCCACCAGCAATGAGGAGTATTCCTCTTTCTCCACATACTCGCCAGCATCTTCTGTCACCTGAGTTTTTGATCTTAGCCATTCTAAATAGTTTAAGGTGGAACCTCTCGGTCATTTTGATTTGCATTTCCTTGATGAGTAAGGATGTTGAACATTTCTTTAGGTGCTTCTCAGTCATTCAGGAGTCCTCAGTTGAGAATTCTTTGTTTAGCTCTGTACCCCATTTTTAAAATTGGGTTATTTGGTTTTCTGGAGTCCAACTTCTTAAGTTCTTTGTATATTAGATATTAGCCCTCTATCAGGTGTAGGGTTGGTAAAGATCTTTTCCCAATCTGTAGGTTGCCAAATTGTCTTATTGACAGTGTCCTTCGCCTTACAGAAGTTTTCCAGTTTGATGAGGTCCCATTTGCCAACTGTTGATCTTAGAGCCTGAGCCATTGGTGTTCTGTTCAGGAAATTTTCCCCTGTGCCAATGCATTTGAGGTTTTCATATAAGGTCTGTATAATGTCAGACACATCCCTTCCACAACTAGCTTGTTAACTGTTTGTTGTGGATAGCCCTGGGGCCTTTTATATTCTAATTCTTCTCTCATGGGAGGGACTTCAGAGATTAAGTGAGTTACACCTGTGACTTCTTGTGACCCAATCCCCTAAAGAATAAAAGAACCAATCACTGGGGGCAGAGGAGGGACTTCAAGGTCAGAGAGAGAAAGAAAGGAAGCAGGAGAGAGAGAGGAGGTTCTTTTGGAATAGGGACAGCAGATAGGTAAGATGTAGCTACTAGAGTCTCCTGGTATGGTGGATCAGCAAGGATTCGCCACCAGAGGAATCAGATTTAAATAAGGCTTACAAGATTAGGTTTCAGCTTTTACACCCAAAGATTGAATTACCTTTGTTTCTGAGCTAAGTTTGTCTTGTGTTTTCCTTCACATGGAGGCTCGTCCGGGATCCAAAGAGAAAGGTACAGTGGCAAAGTGTGGGTTTGCCTGATGTGCACAACAGAGGCCATGGGGGTATTGAAGCTTGGGGCTGGAGTGGTAGTGACCCCCAGTGGGAACCTAGTGAGCTGGGTGGAGAGATTGTGGAGCCTCAGAGCTCCACGAGATAAAAGCTGTTGGCCATTGCCACCAATGCATGGCTGCCTTTTCTCTGGCTCATAGCAAATTTCTGCCTAGATTACATAGTAGTCATTTGTTTGTCTGGCTATTATCAGCACATTCTATTTAACAAATATGAAAGCAGACTTGGAGTGTCTCCCTCGTTAGGTCAGAGGTAACTCTACCTAGGTTCTACCTTTGTCCCAAGAAGACTCCTAGGAAGAAGACAAAGAGCTTTTCCCACCAGGTATGGAACTCTAATCACGGCCCCTGGGGAAGCTGGGAGATTACAAGTTCAAGGCCTGGATGACAGAGTAAAAGTTCAAAGTCATCAGAAGCAACTTGGTGAGACATTATCTCAAATTAAAATAAAATGGAACTAATAGTATGGCACACCTGCTTATATACAATCAACCTTCAATATTCAGATTTAAGTAATAATGGTGTTCTTATCCCAGAAAGAGACCAATCATTGGTAGGAAGCCTCACCTTGTCTTGGGTGAAACTGTGTGTCACTCGTGGTTTTGAACTCTGGCCCACAGAGTAGGATAATGACTTGTTTCCACTTACTAATGTCGATGAGTTGCCCTATAGATAATAGAGTACTAGCTATTACAATTCTGGTTCCGAAGCCAGTCTGCTGAGGATTCCCAATATGGAGCAATGGAGTTCAGAACTGAGTTTATGGATCACCAGACTCGGCACTGAGGCAGAGCATCAGGCAACCTCACAGGTACCTAAGCTTTGTTGCTTATTAGTCTATGAAATGCTGGCCAGTCAAGATTCAGATAATTCAAAAAATTGACAACTATCTTTAGACAATTTTGCTCTAAATATAAAATCTTAATTCAAGCAGAAAGATGTTGGTTATAGCTCATAAAACCAAACATTTTTTAAGGGGGACTTTTAAAAAATATTCATTCATTCATTCATTCATTCATTTATGAATCAGGTATTCACACAGGAGCATGTGTGTATAATGTTTATATGTGGTGTGTGTGTGTAGAGATCACAGGATTATTTGTGGAAGTCTGCTCACTTTCCACTGTTTGGGTCCCAAGGATCAAATTCATGTCATCAGGTTAAGGGCCAGGTACCTTTAACCAGTGAGCCAATTTTCCAGTCCTCAAATTCAAGGGGGACCCCTCAGGACATTACTGAGTATGTCCACCTGTAATGTCACACCATCCCTCCCCTCATCACTGACCCTAAACATTTGAGTCCTTAGATATCTTCAGTAAGGGGCACTTTCTTTCAGACATTTACAACTCCAAGGACTGTTTGAGGTCTCAGAGTTGCTAGTCTGGGTTTTACTGACTGGAATGATGGGCTATACTAGGGGGTATGACTTAAGCAATGCAGGATGAGGTTGTTTGTTTGTTTATTTGTTCTGTTAAACTCCACTTACCTTTACGAAATAAGATCTCTAAGACCCAGACATTCAGAGTCAGTGGTGTTGTGATGCATATACCAGTCATAAGCATTACATATACCTGTCAGCATTATAGTGAACTTTATAGTTGGGTTTAGGACAGGTTATTTGGAGCCAAGGTAATTTTAAAACACTGAAAATAAATATTTCTATGTGTTTTGGAAAGCAATACACTCAGAAGTTTTATGATTCTTATAAAGCACCCATTAGTTTCAAACCAAATGACTTGAAACTATCCTTTTATGAATTTCACTGAAGTCTTCCATCTGAATTGACTGGCAGGTTGGGAACCCATTACCACAGCACAACTCTCCAGAAAGCAAGGAAGGTTTGCTGTCTGTCAGGTACCATTCTAAGTCTAGGGACATGGCAAGGAAAACAGTCCTGCTTCCAAAGAGTGGCATGAAAGTCAAAATATATAAAAGCTTAATCACCATGCTTTATTTCTGTGCATTTTAAAAATGTCTAGTGGAAACACTATGAACTATTTATTCTTTATCTTCCTACCAAGAGATGGCAATTAAACAAATAACATATTTTTTGCTACCCAATTTAAAGATATTTTAATTTGATGCCTATGTCACCAAAAAATGAGCTCATTCTCTTAAACAAAAATGTGTGTGCTCTAGATAAAGAAAACTACTTCTATAGAGTAGTAATTTATCATATATATATATTTTTTTTCCACATTTTCCAGCTCCTCCTCCAGTAGTCATGGTTTGATCCTAGAACAAGCCTATCCTCTATCAGCCCCATTATAGAGAATCACTTTGGCCAAGGTCACTACTCCTCAGAGTTTAAGATCATGGAAACTCAGCACTGCGACTTATTTCATCCTTTATTGGCATTTCCCATGGATTCTATGCCATGATAAACACTAGGGTTTCATTCATTCAGTGCGCTGGTCCCCCCACCCCCAGCCTTCCCTCATAAGCCCTTTCTCTCATTTGCATACAGGATTTTATCCTAGTGTATTGTATTTTTGTTCTTACTTCCTATTTAATTTCTTCATGCACCATCTACATGTACCTGCCACCTGTACAAACCACAAGTATAAAATGAATATATTTTTATATACTACTGTCTTAGAACTTGCCCAGAAGATCTGTACCCAGGTGATTGACACTGAGTACCTCTATTCTCTGTGTCTGGGCTTGCTGAGCATCATTTCAGACTTTGCTCATTCATCAGGTGTTCCTATGACAGGAGAGAGCTGTTATTGTCCACTGAGCTGCTGTTCATCTCTACACATGCAGAGCTATCACTGACTCCTCTTCCTCATCTGCAATACCTAACCAACCATCAGTCCCTCCCCTACGTGGCTGCTGCTCGTCTTGAAGTGGGCGCTTTAGTTCTGCTTCTCTATAAAACCAATTCTAACTCACCCAGAGCTACATCACAGTGCCCACATCCTGGTCCACACTTCCTCCTTTCCTCTCCCTGTAGTCTTCACTGGAGTGAAAATGACACTAACCTGATTTTTATCTTTCAGATTTATAGTCTCCAAATCTGCTGCTAAAAATGACATGGCTTATAACAAAATTATAAAGAACACAAAATAACAAACAGTGAAGCCAGAATTGAAAGCCAGGCTAGTGGCTTAAAAGGCCACGTTTTTCATAACTATGTTATATTGTGCTCAGTGTTTAATAACTATTTACATAAGCATTATTTAAGCACGTTACTTAAAAATTGACTATTTTTAATTTACCAGTATTAAATTTACACTGACGTGAGATTGGGTTAATATGAAGGTATAAAAGTATTCCCAAGAGTTAAATTACTCTGGCATGAATTCAGGGTGAATTTTCAAAGTAAAGAAGTTATCAGCTGCTTAGTGTGTGTGTGTGTGTGTGTGTGTGTGTGTGTGTGTGTATGTGTGTGTGTACAAATGAGTGTATGTCTACATCTATGTGCATACATATACGTGCTAATGTGTACCTGTATATATGGGTATGTGTGCATATGTATTTTTGTATATGTAAGTGTGTCCCTGTGTGTATATGTACATATATACATACAAGTGTGCATATATATGTAAACATATATGCATTTGAATACAAATTAATGTGTACCTGTGCATACATATGTTTTGCTATGGGTATGTTTGTACAAACATGTGTATATGTGTGCAAATTTATGCTTATATATGTGCATAAATGTGTGTATACATGTGTACATATGTATGCAAATGTTTGTATATAGATGTTCACGTATATGCGTGTGCAAATGTGTGGAGACCAGAGGACAACCTTGAGTGGTTTTCTTTAGTGCTGTATACACTTTATTTTATTCATTTTATCTTCAGACAAGGTGTCTCACATTAGCCTGGAACATGTCAAGTAGGCGAGACCAGCTAGCTGGAAAGCCCCAGAGCCTTGCCTGTCTCTGCCTACTCAGCTCTAAGCCTACAAGAGTGTGCTGCTTTTTCACATGGGTTCTGGTGACTGGATTCAGGCCCTCTGTTTGTGTGGCAAGCACTTTACCAGCTAAGCTATCTCCCCAGCCTTTCAATACCTTGTTATCTAGAAGTGAGTATTTACCTCTATAGAGAAAATCATCTGGAGCATTGTCTTTGGGTCTTTCTAATGTTAATACCTCAAGGCAAGCATGCTTACAATGGAGCCCACTAACTTAGTATTAAGGTGACTGATTTTCTAGATACAGGCATGTACTGGCTGGTTTCATGTGTCAACTTGACACAAGCTGGAGTTATCACAGAGAAGGGAGCTTCAGGTGAGGAAATGCCTCCATGAGATCCAGCAGTAAGGCATTTTCTCAGTTGGTGATCATGGGGGGAGGGCCCCTTTTGGGTGGTACCATCTGTGGGCTGCTAGTCTTGGGCTCTGTAAGAAAGCCAGCTGAGCAGGCCAGGAGAAGCAAGCCAGTAAGAAACATCCCTCCATGTCCTCTGCATCAGCTCCTGCTTCCTGACCTGCTTGAGTTCCAGTCCTGACTTCCTTTGGTGATGAACAGCAGCATGGAAGTGTAAGCTCAATAAACCCTTTCCTCCCCAACTTGCTTCTTGGTCCTGATGTTTGTGCAGGAAGTCACAGTGCACCCCACAGTGTACCATTTCATCCACACTCCTTTACTTGCAAATGTTCATTGCAATGAGTCACTCCTCTGGTTCAAGGACCCCTGGCTTCTGCTACACTCTCAATACTGGATCCTCACTGGAACTCCTTTCAGATATCCTGTTGTTACCCTGTGTCATGGAGATCCTGCAGCTTTGGATCTGTTGGACCGGCCCCTTCATGTACTCCAGCAGTTCAACAATGGGGTAAATGTTGGGTAAGCCAACTTAAAGCCCTACATATAGGCTTGGGCGGTAGCTGAGCTGTTAGCCCAGCAGCTCTTCCACACTCCTATCACCAGGGCGGGCTCTTCAACACTGTTGTGGCTAGCTCATCCAATGCTGCAGATGGCAAGGGGCAAAACCAGATCTTCCACTCCCCTGCCCTCATCCCATCAGAGCCAGCTCTATTTTACTGCCCAGGCGAAGTACAGAACTGCTTTCCCAAGTTCTGCAACTGGTGAGGGTCAGGGCCAGCCCTCCCTTTCTCATGACCCTGAGGCCAGCACTCCTGGTGGGGGAGTGCAGCATTTCTCCGTCGCCCACACCACCATGGCAGACAAGTTTTAGGGCCAGCTCTCCAATGTCGATGCCCTTGGGATCAATCCATCTGCAATCCCTACAAGCAGGGCCAGCTCTCCTGTGCTCCTCAGGCAAGGTGCAGTGTCCATTCTCCTGAGTGCTACAGCTGGTGAGGGGCAGGACTAGCTCTCTAGCTTTCATGATCTTGAGGCCAGCTGTCCTGTTTGCTCCTTGCCACAGGTAGCAAAGTGCAAGGTAGGGTATCTCTCCCTTGCCCATACCACCGAATTACAGATAAGAGGCAAAGCCAGCTCTCCCATGCTAACACCCTCAGGGATAGCTCGTCTGGAACTCTGGTAACCAAGGCCAGCTCTACTATGCTTCCTGGGCAAGATGAGGGTTGCTCTCCTGAGTACTGCAGCTGGCAAAGGATAGGGACAGTTCTTCTGCTCTCACACCTTGGGAGCCAGCTTTCCCGGATGCCCAGGGGAGGGGTGGGAACAGCTCTGCATGGTCCTCAGCCATCAACATGGTCCCAGGCAACAGTCTAGACCAGTGATGTCTGCCTGGTCTTTTGTAGTAACATACCCTGATTCTGGAGGATCATGGCCCCAGACATGTCCCTCAGTGGCGAAATTTGGGTCAAATTTAAACAACTGAACCCTTTGGTTAGACTTTACCACCCCATACTACTCAAAGCAGAAGACGCAGTGGTTGCATTTGTTTCCCAAGTAAGAATTATAATAATTCAAAGGTCAAAAGATGTTCACCAAAGCCATTAGACTGCTGGAGAAAGTGCTTATTAATATAGGTTGTTTTAAAACCTAATTTAAAAAAGAATGAGTATAGAGCATCATCCTCTTCATAGGCCTGTGTGGAACTCCACAGGTGTGTACAGATGCACACCTCTCTCTCCTCACAGGTGTGTAC
>JADRCH010000028.1:11350578-11370771 GCA_019843965.1 Rhynchomys soricoides | reverse complement strand
ATGCACACCTCTCTCTCTCTCCTCACAGGTGTGTACAGATGCATACCTCTCTCTCTCTCTTCACAGGTGTGTACAGATGCACACCTCTCTCCTCACAGGTGTGTACAGATGCACACACCTCTATCTCTCCTCACAGTGTCTTTTTTTTTAACCCAGCTTCTAGCAAGCACATTTTTATCTGAAAGCTTTGCCACTATCCCACTGGGATTGTCATCTCTACAATCTGTGTCAGTGAATGCCCTATCACACCCTGTCCAGGTCAGAAACACAAATCTCAGTTTTGGGTACAGTGGCTCATGGGCCATTTCTAAGAACATGTTTGTGTATAAAACAGGATAGACTGGTTCACACTATAGTATTCAACACTGCCCAAGGTTCAGCACCAGTTCACACTACATGCCTACTGCATCATTCAGGATGCCTGGCCTATCTCACCTCCTCCCAGCAAGACACCGGTTTCCACATGGCTCGATGCTTGTTGAAAACCAAATGCATCTATGTAGATGTGACATGTGCCACTCTGATTCACAATTTCACTGTTGAGAGCAACACATGTGACAAGGAAAGACAGGATAGACAACCCTTCACCCAGTTCCTTCCTTCCCCAGGCTCTTCCTTAATCATGATTTCTCCTTGGTACAAACAAATAAGCTGTGTGTTTGGAAAACAGAACTCTGAGATGCTTCCTATCCAGGGCAAAGCAACTTTGTCTCTGGAGAATACAGACACAGATGGCACCAGGAGAATTACACTGCTTGTGCTGTCTTTGACCTCCGACAAGATGGTGGGAATGGCAGCCAGTAGGCCCTTGGGAAAGTGGAAGTAAAAAGAAAAGATTGTCATTCCTAGACCTTTATTCTTTAAAATTACGAAACGGCCATTCCTAGACCTTTATCCTTTAAAATTACGAAACGGTCATTCCTAGACCTTTATTCTTTAAATTACGAAACGGCCGGGCGTGGTTTTGGAAGTCATCTGTGAACATTCCCTTTGGCATCCAATATTTCCAAACACAGTATTTCTGCCTGCGAGCTCCAGGGGCCTCCTCTCCGAGGTTAGCTCTGACTGACACCATTGGAAGTCCAGCTATCACTGAGTCAAAGAAGCAGGAATATAGGCAGTTGCAGACGGTGACATTTCGGTGGGCTTTTGCAAGTGAAGAACACGGAAACTTTACGAGCATAAGCTGCACACTGCATCCACCTCAGTGCTGTTCAGTCTGCTGCAGGACCACACTGCAGCTCACCACAGGTTTGCTTACCACATCTCCCACTCCTGCATAGAGTTTAAACCAATTTCTTTTTAACAGCTAAAGCAAAGTCAAAAGGAAACATCTGTTTTTGAGTGGGTGACATGAAGTATGCAGATATTCTCTTTCATTATTGAGGTGGTAAATATTTCAAATATCAATTGGTTTTTTTATATTTTATCTCCTATGGCTAAGAAGAAAACCAAATGCCCTTTATTCCTGCTAAGTTCCTTTCAGATGACAGACCTTCACATAACAGAAAAATTCTTGGCTTACCAAATGATTTCCATGTTTAATAATTTGCATCAGATTTTGCTTTTTAAAGAATCATGACACTGTTGTCAAGATAACCAGACCAAAGTGTATAAAATAATTTTTAAAAAAACGTAAAATAGAATTTAAATGTTTCTTCTATTGTTTCATGCTCTGTGGTTGAAATTACTACTTTTGAACAACAGGGAAAGAACACACTCAAATATATTACACATTAATAATTTATTTAAATAATGACTGAGTTTAAATTTTAATTTGTCCGACATGTAAAAATATATTTTGCTAATAACTATAACTAAATTACAACTTTAGATCACTTTTCTATGTGTTTGATTACTCATTGGAAGTACGTCATCACCTATACGAACATAAAGTCTCTATACAAAAGAGATAGACAGTACATAAATGTGAGTGGGAATTTTCAAGGAAAATGATATGAAGATGCTTTACGAGGAATCTAGCATGGATTTCTGTCCTCTGTAAGAACTGTAATTAAGAATAGCTCTGGAGGGGCTGAGGAGGTGGCTCAGAGGGTAAAGGTTGCTGCCCAAACAAAAGGAGAGCATGGAGAGGCACATCTGTAATTGCAGCCCTGAGGACTCAAGGGCAGAAGGATGCCTAGGATCGGCTGCCTAGCAGCCGAGCTGGGTTGTTGAGCTGTGGGATCTGTACGATTTGCTGTCTGGAAGAAAACAGTTGGAAGGGAAAGTGATAGTGAGCGGGCTTAGGGAACAGTCTGGGGTTGGGTTGGATCAAACATGGTGTGTGTGTGTGTGTGTGTGTGTGTGTGTGTGTGTGTGTCTGTGTGTGTCCGTGTGTGTGTGAATTTTTCAAATAATTAAAAAAAATTTTTAAAAGAATATGTAGAGTGCTATTGAAGAAACCCAATATTAACTTCAACCTTCACTCACACATGTTCATGCAACCCCCTCATCTGCAGCAGCTCCTGCCATGCACACACACATATAAAACCAAAACAAAATGGAACAAAGAATAGTTAATGACAGCCATCGCAGGGACTTTGGATTTCTGTATGCGGGGGACCTCTAAAGTACTTGGCCATGATACCTCGCAATGTATAATCCACAGTGGATTCACTTTGACCAGTGCCATCTGGATAGACACAGTAAATGGATACTGTTTTCAGAGAGGCACTACACTGACAACTTTGATACTGAGTCTGTCTGCTTTCGAATTATCATCTTGAAACTATTGTAGACAACTATGTAGGGTATAAAGATTCCCAGAACCTCAAATTCTTATGCCTCACAATTAACTGAAGATAAATGAAAAAATGATTCCTTAAAAGAGGCATATCAATTCTCTCAGACACGGTGATTAGTAATTACTAATGGCCTCAGAGACCCACTCTCCAGGGTTTTGAGGATTAAATGAGCAAACGTACAGAATACCACGTCCATGGTGTAACACCCAAGCTGAACACCTTCAAGAAATATTTGCTACATTGTTGTATAATACTGGACAATCTGCATAAGGAGCTTGCATGCAAACAATATAAATGTGGGTCAAAAAGCACCATAAAAACAGTCCACTCTTGACTCCTGGATCCAAGGTGTGAAAAACTACAGAGCCATGTTCTTCTCACATATTGAAAAAAACTACTTGTTTACTTGCTAAGAATTGAGTTTAAATGTCACATTATCACTAGCAATATTTAACAACAGTGCTACATTGCAAGATTATGGTGAGTATTTATTTTCTCCAAGTACTTAATTACCATTATTTTGTAGCACTCATAGTTTTAAAAAGAATGAATTAACATCTAAGAATAAACAGTTATTTATTGCACTTCTTAAGGAAAAGATACAGGCTAGCATTTTCTAGCACAAGCTGCCATTAGATACAATGTATCTGAGCATTAGGGTACATCACTTTACATATAAGAAAGAAAGAAAGACAGCCACGTTGCTGGGCGAATGACCCATAGACAAGATCAAAGCTCCTTAATAGCTTTGATGGGGCTGAGGCAGGAAAGGAAATCATGGAGAGAAGAAATACCAAAGAGCTGGACGCAGTTTGTGTGGAGGCTTCCTCCAGGGGGACTTCACATCCTTACAGTGAAGTCAGCCTCTGTGGAGTGGCCGGGATGATTTCTGTATACAGGAGACCGTTTTAAACATCACATTCCCTTGATGAAAACGACAGCTGGTTTTTGCTGAGTCAAAAACCTGTTCACTTCAGGTTAAGCCGTTTATCATGTTTCTTTCTTATAAATGAGCTCTTAAACCATAAACAAACTGAATAAATCTATAAGATATGGTAATGATTTTAGTGGGGCAGCAGAGCCTTCCTAAATGGAGCTCTATACAGCTAATGAAAATTACGTTCGCCTCAAGTGCTTTAGTAAACGGGACAGAATAGAAGTAAATAAACAAATGATGTGATTTTCCTACCAGAATAAAATGATCCTCACGTTGCCTTTCTTCCAGAAAGCTCTTGCAGATTTCCCCCAGTCAGGGTAAGGCTTGTCCTGAAGCATCATATCAGTGACCTGAAGAGGACACGAACTGGCTTAACATATGAGGACACCTCACACTCAGGTTTCAATCCAAGCAGAATAGTTACATATACTGACAATAGAATGTGTGCATGTTTAATGGTAGGCTACATGAAGAGATCCAAATTAGAAGTATAAGATTCATTCAATTAAAAAATGTAAGAGCACGTTTGATTTTACACACTGGATGAGCATGTTTAGTCACCACGGAAATACTGAGCCTGGTCTTTAAATGTTGGTTAACAGTATGTAGGTTTTTTTTCTAATTAAACTGTTTCATTAAAACTATTAGCATATACTGTTTGCCTGACCCCATGGGTTTCATCACTGTATTTTATCACATCAAGCCCCTCCCCTCTCATTTGAAAACCACCCTTCATAGGATACTACATTTGATTAGTAGAGTCTCCTTGGAATTTAAATACGAATATATATTCACATTTATAATAGTCTTAGCTTCAAAACGGAACCTCCAAATCCCAAACCCAAATGATTTTCCCTAAGTTCTATTTTCCCTAAATTTTAATTCAAAGTTATTGTTTTCTTCTCTCTCTCTCTCTCTCTCTCTCTCTCTCTCTCTCTCTCCCCCCCCCCCCCATTCTACTCTCTGTGGCTGTTGCTAGCTTAACCTCCCACTCACTCCTGAAGTAGTAAATAACTAATACATGAACAAGACTCCATGCCTTCCCTGCCACCAGTCTGGTAGAGCATTAGCCAGTACTCTCCCATCTACAACTCAGCATCTTCTGAAAGCTTCTTTCCTCTTTCTGCAGCATGCAGACACAGACTCTGCCCCTCCTCTGAGGCCTGGGTACAGCCGTGCTCCTCCAAGCTCTGCTCCTCCACACCACCTCCACTGTTTGCTCCAGGGCACACAGAGCCCATTCACTGTCTCGGCTTCTCATGACTGAACACATTCCATTTCCCATGTTAACATTTCTCTTTTCTTTCTATAAGCCTTTAAGATCCCTAATAAATGTTTACCTTTGCATCTTTTCTTGTGTCTCAGGGTCTTTCACATAGCAATCCAAAATGTTTATCCCAAAGATAAATGACAAAATGAATTAGTCAATATGTGTTTATTATAAAAGACTCATTTGCAAGGTAAATTGCTCATTAAACACACCACATATTAATGCTTTCCATAAATGTTCAATTTATCATTAATTGCCTGGTATATAAACGTTTAAAAGGCCTATAAATGTGGAAAATTGTGGTTCAGCATTTAAGAGCACTGGCTGCTCTTCCAGAGGTCATGAGTCAATTCCCAGCAACCACATGGTGGCTCACAACCATCTGTAATGGGATCCAAAACCCACATCTTTTCTGATGTGTCTGAAGAAAGCTTCAATCTGAAGATGAGCTACAGTGTACTTATATACATAAAATAAATACATCTTTTTAAAAGGTACTCCTGGGCTATCATTGTGGGTCAGACAAGCTTCTTTGTGCATGACAATGATAATTGGTAGCTAAGTGTAAGCAACAAACGCCATCACCACCTCCAGGGGTTGGGGGACCACTGTAGAAGAGAGAATAGGAAGAACTAAAGAACTGTGAGAAAGTTTCAGTTCCTCGGACTCTCAAGCTTGCTAGTACATGTGGGAGCAACTAAGACTGTTAATTCAAAACCAAAACATATCACTTGATTTACTTTTATGTGTGTGTGTGTGTGTGTATGTGTGTGTGTTCCTATGTGTGCAGATGTGTATTAAGGTATGTATACAGGTGTGTGTGCAGATGTGTGTACAGGTGTGAGTTAAGGTATGTAAACAGGTGTGTGTGCAGGTGTGTGTATACGTGTCACAGAGGACAGAAAGAGACATCAGGCTCCCTAAAGCCAGAGCTACAGGCTATTGTGATCTACTCAACACAGGTTCTGGGAATCTCTGAAAGAGCAGCCAGTTTTCTTAACTGTCAAGCAAACCGTCTCTCCAGCCCTTGCCACTTCTAAAACAGAGGTAGTAACTGGTTATTTTCTTATCGATTTGGTTTTGTTCTAACCTTTCCTAGTTAATTTTTTTTTATTTTTTCACTAACAGTGATGACCTAAGATTATATTTCCTTCAAAAAATATTCACGATGTTTACTGACAAGATCCAAGGGAAGACATAGAGTAAAAAGCGTGAATCAGGTGAATTGTTACAAAAAAGTAGGCACACTAAAGGGATTTATATCCCATGTATTCAGACACACAACCTCAGATGAGGAAAGAAAGAGCCGCTGTGACAATTTCAGCCATCTTCCCTTCAAAACCCATTTAGAGAACAAGTCTTGTGCTGAGTATTTTAACAAAACATAAAGGTTTTTATTTCATGTTTGACCATATTTAAAAAAAAAAATAATGATGAGATTTCATTATTTCTTTCATTAGTATGTCTCCTGTACTTGAGGCATATAAATGATAAAATTTTCGTGTAACGCAATGATTACGGGGTGTGTTTTATTCCATTTCATTGTTTGCTCCAGGGTAATTTCTGAAAACACTTACCATATTTTCTGGAGAGTAGTCATCCGCAACCAGATGACCACTGATTATGCAGATTATTTTATAAAAACCACATCCAGAGACAAAGCCTTTTCTCAGGAAAATGAGAAGACGGGGACCAAGGAACAATCTGTCAGATGCCAGGCAGCTGGTCCTTTTCACCCCAGTTCCTAGTCTTTACTTTACGTCACCTCATCTGATTGATGAGAAGTCACTCACAGCTATATTGGCAGTCGCAGGGACAATCATTAAAGGACGCATTCAATAAGGAAAAAAATCCAATTACCTTCTGCATTAGAGAAATCAAATTTATTTCTGGGGTGGGTCAAGGGCAGTCTTTACGGGGAGAGATGCAGGAGGCGGACTGATGGGATGGGGATGGTGTGTGAGGTAAGCACAGTGCGTGACTGTGTGTGCTACAGATGCAGTAAATGACTGTTGATGCTTCTCCCACAGCTGCACAGTAGCATGTGAAATTGCAGGGCTGTTTTTCTAAGCTAGGAGTAACATGTTTAACTCTCTGGGCCTCACAACCCTCCTCTTCAGATTTCTGTCAACGGGGTTTCAGTGTGGAAGGCAGAGCCTCATCATTTTACACTTGCAGGATTTTATCACAATCGTTTTTCTCAGGAGAACCCAAGCTACTTCAGGACATGGGTATCGTGTAGATGCCGGGTGAGAAGTCAGCAAATGGTTGTAGAGACAGTCTGTCTCTATGTGGATGGAAGTGACCTCCCTGACAAGATGCCATGGCAACACCACCACAGAAACACCGATGGTGCCCCGTATGCCTCACACTTGCTGTAGAACTAAATGGATTGTAAGCCACCGGGTGTACTTGCTTCCTAATCGTCATGGTAACTTCACACTTTCTACCGTCCACCCAGTGACAGAAAACAGTCAGTGAGATAGAGAAGTAGGGCTATGCCACACCTAATAATTACCTAATAATTGGTGCACACACCAGTTGCCAGCCTTGGTTCTGATCCGACCTTCAGGCTGTGTTAGCTTTCAGATCAAGGCAAAGAGGTCTCTCTCTGAGCTCAATTCCTCATTGGTCAGCTCTGGGCATCCAGTGGACATTATGTCCCCCCCACATTCTGCATCCTCTCAGATGCAGATCATCTCATGTATCACGGGTCCTACTTTCTCACTCCTTGAACATGTAACATCTTCTATTTACTATCAGTAAATTACATCCTCTTCCCTTGGCTATAAGGGGGGAAAATTAGAACGACTCTTCTGTCTTGCACATCATTTCCACATTGCTGTGGTTAACAGAGTTTCTATATTCTGCATTTCTTGAACATTAGCCCCCAAGTCAATTAGATATTCCAGTCTTTCCTCCAAAGCCTGTGTACAGCTTGCAATAGCTGAACTATTTAGAGAATTAGGTAAGTCTAAAAGAGGAGCTTCAAGAAGACGCAATCAAGAAACTTGCCCACAACCAACCTGTCTATCTCTTTCCTTCTTTTTTTTTGTTTTTTGTTTTTTGTTTGTTGTTTTTTTTTTTTTTTTTTGCTATTATTGTTTTCATTTTTATTTGTGCTTTTGAGACAGGGTCTCACTGCAGTTCCTAGTCTGGCCTGGAATGTGCCATGTAGCCCAGATGGGTTTCAAATGCATGATCCTCCTGCCTCCTACCAGCTATGTTTACTATCTTTAGGCTGAGAGAGAATCGGGGCCATGCATTGTCTTCAGGAACAGAAAAAGCATCCACCTTTCACTTGCATTATTGCTGAGTGACACCAGAGGGGGGAGGGACAAAGAAAAGGAGAAACTGATATTACTGTTTTCAGCTTTCCTAGTAAATCATTTGTGTTGCCTGGTCGCTCAAATGTTTTCTTTTGAGTGTAGTGTTTGTTTGTTTTATTTTGTTTCCCCAAGATGTATTAACAGTTGCCGTGCTCTGTTAGGTCTTTGGGGAACGGACCTGTAACCTCCACTTCTCTTCTCTCTTATTTACTCCTATTCCCTAGGGAAACAGCTATGGGCATGCTGGCTTGCTCGGTCGGTGTCTTTGTCTCATCCGTTTTCGGTACTGCTCCTTTAGCCAGAATCCACACTGTGTACTTGGCGGTGTGTGATGAAGAGTTACAGAAAGCCAGTTTGACCTGTGTTTCCCTATTTTTCCCTATTCCCAGTTTTCTCGATTTTTAGAGACACCCCCAACCCCTATGTGTGTATGGGTATGGGAGGATCTGAGTCTATGTGTATGCACTTGGAGGTGTGATGTAATGAGGGGAAGTCCCATTGGCACACATGTAGAGATTAGAGGACAACTCTGCTAGACTTTTTTTTTTTTTTTTTTTTGGTACATGATTATGGGCTTGGGAAATAGGTCTGGTCATAAAGCATGGATGGAAAATGCTTTACCTACTCAGGTATCTTGCTCACCCTAGTGTTTTCTCTTTAACACGTCTTCTCTGAGCTTACTATCTGTTGCTTGATATCTGTCTCACCCATCTCTGAACTCTCGGGAAGTATTTAGATGTATTTTTAGATCTGTATATCTCTACATCAGTGCTTCTCAGCCTTCCCAATGCTACGACCATATAACACAGGGGGTCCTCATGTCATGGGGACCCCAACCATAACATGATTTTTGCGGCTACTTCATAATTTTATGGTGATGAATTATAGTATAAATATCTGTGTTTTCTGATGGTCTTCAGTGATTTCTGTCGAAGATCATGCAGTGGTTTGAATAGAAATGGCCGCCATAGACTCATGTGTTTGAATTCTTGGCCCATAGGGAGGGGCACTGTCAGGAGGCATGGCCTTGTTGGAGGAAGTGTGTTACTATAGGGGCAGGTTTTGAGGTCTCCTATGCTCAAGCTATGCTCAATGTGGCCTACAGTCTCTCCTTGCTGCTTGTGGATCAGGATGAGGCTCTCGGCTCCTCCTTCAGCACCACGCCAGCCTGCATGCCGCCATGCTTCCTGTCATAAAAAATAATGGGCTAAGCCTCTGAAATGGTAATCTGGGCCCAATTAAAAGTTATCCTTTATAAGAGTTGCCATGGTCATGAGGTCTCTTACAGCCATAAAACCCTAAGACAGGTCATTTAACCCCCAAAGAGGCCGTGACTCACAGGTTGAGTGAGAACCACTGCTCTAGACAGATATATCTGTATATCTGGTACAGGAGAGAGGAATCAACTTGACACAAACTAGAGTCATCTTGGAAAAGAGAACCTCTAAGATATTTCTAAGAGACTGTACTGGGAAAATACTGATGTGTTTCTGAAATTCTAGCTTCTGATTTCCACGTTATTATTCAAACCTGATATTAATCAAATCATGATAGAGGGAGCAAAAGATTATTACTTAAGCAACTGTACTTTGAATGTAAAGGAAATCTTATAGAATTCAAGGGTTCTAGATCAATGGTATTGACCCTCAAAATGTACTCCACCGAAATACAAGGCCCGTCACCACAGTGAGCACCGGTGGGGATGGTGCCAACAGAACTGGAAACGGCTGAGCAGTGGCTGTAGCAAAACTGCTACATGAAAAAGTAGAAACTGTCCATGCCAAGCCTTTGTTTACCTCACAGCCTTGCCACTTTTACTGCCTAAAAATTCAGAAGACGTGGGGATGTACAGTGAAGATTCCAAAGTAGAGTCTTAGTCAACTGCAAAACCAAAACCTAAACATGATATACCATGAAAGGGGTATTAATCCTAAATTGCGCGCAGTTACATATAGTATGCAAAATTGCAAAATACCCATTGTGAATTAGGGAGGTAAACTGGACATATATTATTTGTGTATTTAAAAGTGACTGTAATACAGTTCCATATGACTTATTTATGGGATTGTTAGGTACCAGCTTTGGGAAGGTAAGTGAAGGGTGTAGTAAAATGCGGTCTCTGACACTGTAACCATTCAGTCTGTGCATCTCTGTGTTGGTGACTCTGATTCATTCGTATCTCCACATCCATTATGGCAGAGTATTGTTTTCTTCTGTACCCTACTTAGGTCCTGCTACAAAAAAAATCAAACTTGAATTTCTTAGACTCTAGGGAAATTCTGCACTCTGAAGAACAATGCATGTTTTTTTGTTGCTGTTTGGTTTCTTTTTGGCTCTCCTCCCTGACTTCCGCTCACACAGAGAGGCACACATATGTGATCAGCTTTATTCAGCAGCTGAGACATCGCCAACAGAGACAAAGAAAGACCCAAGATCTAAGCAGAAAGGACTGTGGGTATTCACCAAGAAACATCATCTGAGTACACGATTAGGTAAATGGAAGGCATGGATGGAGGTTTCCCACATTACCCACTGGTGCCATGAATGAATTACTACAGGAAGTATCTGAAAAATCACTGGCAAACATCTACTGGTGAACATTAAACCTGAAATGTATTCTCCAGCTTTTCAGAAACACAGCCAGGATTCCACCAGGCATGAATATTAATGTGCTTGCTTATTATCTCCAATGATAGCCTACACTGCCTTTGTGATGTATTATACTTTATTGCTGGATCCCCTACTGATTTACAGTGAGTCCAAGACTGTTTTATTATTAAGTAAAGAAATTGGGCACATCTTGGAATATTGAATCATTTGGAGAAAGATACCTGAATCACAGGAGAATAGAAATAAACACAATCGAAAAGTCCCTGCGTACTGAAGTTCTGCAGAGCTTCACAAAACAAATATGATATGGCCCAGTATAATTTGCTTTCTACCACAGCCTGTTATAATTTGTAATAAATAGGGCAAAGGAGAATTATTACTGTTGGCTCGGCAAGAAGCTGCAGACAAAAACACTGACCCCATCCTTTGGCTGCTGTTCCTTGTGCTTGTGAATAGTGACACGGGAAACAACAATAACCCAACATTAATTTTTTTTTCCACTGTTGGTTGAAAGAAAGAGTGGGTTTCTGTATTCATATCGGCTCCGTTTTGTTAGCATAGATAACAGATTATTAGAATACACATACAGACTATTCTGAAGCATCACAGTTTTATAACTGCATATATAGGTAGAGAAACTATAGGAAGAAAAGTAATGGATATCTCAGGCATGCCGTTATAATGAACAATATCCAAGAAGAAACCCTAGGCCACAGAGGAGCAAAACATCTCAAAGTGATAATTACTTTCATGGTAAAGGTAGGCCTGAACATGCTATTGTTCTCTAAAAGTGATGCCCAAAGCAGCTGGTCTAAGGGCAGAGCCTAAGGAGTTGGTATAGTCTGGGCCCAGAACCCTGCCATTCTTTTATTAATCATCCCATATCAGGCCAGGAGAGTCGCACATTATGAGTAAAGGTGACAACGAGGTGTCTTGACTAAACGTTAAAATAAGCACCGATCCATGACTGCGTGGCTAGTAATGATGATGCTGTGGACGGTGTTTAAGTAACCTCGCCACAAGCCGAGAAAGCAGAGAATGATCACTGATAAACAGGTATAAATGCAAACCCAACTCAGAAGCATTCAGGGTCTGAAATGAAGTCAATTCTTTTACTTTCCAATAAGAACGAACAAAAGAAACTGGTTTTAAGGAAAAATCTGCCCAGCAACTAGTGAAAGTGATTTATGAAGTTATGTCATTTTCTGTTATTTTGCTAATACATCAGGTATAGGTGCAAGGCGTCTGCTAAAATTATTTAAAATTATATGTGAGTAGACATTACAGCCTTGAATTAAAATGGCGAGAAAGCGTGGTTTTGCCGTTTGCCACAAAAACAGGACAAAACAAAAACAGAGTCCCCTGTATCCTTGTCCTCATCTTTCTCCCTGCCTAAACCCCAAACATCGCCATTCTGAACACCATTCTCAATACCGAATGAATTCATCATTCTTCCCTCTTGCGGCTTATTGTGGTTTCCCTGAACCAGCCGTAGTCATATGCAAAGTCTAACAAGGTACATTGCTCACTTACAGATATTACATTCACATTTAAATATAAATAACGCAACTTCCCTGCACCTGCTATGACTTCCATTTCCCAGCTTCTCTCGGATTTATTTCGGTTGAGTCAGTCACATCATTAATCTCTGCTTAATATCTATTGATAAATTAAACTTTCATTTTTATATGGTTTATAGCTTTTTTTCGTCTTAAAATCTTAACCTTATAAATGTTTCTGAATTTCATTTGCTTTTCAAAAACTGAGGTTTGGATGGCTTTAATCTTCTCTGTCATACCCTTGGTCTTATCACATTAATTTCTGGTTTTGGTTTCAACTATTTTTTTGACGGATTTTCCTGCTTGCTTTTTCATATCTTCTCTTTCCTGACTTATCTTTCTCCCTATTTCCTTTCATCTCTGGCTTTTGCCATGGGTGCATGTTAGGGGAACCTCCCTGGGAGTTGTAATCCCAGTCCTTCTTTTCTAAGATTTAAATACTGAAGGTTTATTTCATTAATTTTCAGTGTTTGTTCAACTTTTTACTATAACCACTACTGAATTTATTTCCTAAGGATTGAATCTGTGATACATTCAAATTGAAAAAGTTTATGTCTTCAGTGTGTGTGAATCATCTATAATCCTAAAACTACTTATTTATCCCCAAGGTCTTTATTTCTATGTATAAATCTATCTATATAAGTGATAATTTAAATATAATTTTTATGTTGTGGTTCCCAGTATCGTAATTATATAATTTCTGTTCTTAAACTAGGTATGACAGTATACACACGTAATCTCAGCCCTCAGGAGGCAGAGATAGGAGTATCTTTAATTTCAGTGATGATCTGGAATACATGCTGAGACCCAGCTAGGCTAGCTTTCACAGTCTCTAAAGGTGATATCCAGGATATCTGGGGAATAAAGGCCATCAGTAGCTTTCTGTAGCTGTGATTCCTGACATGCGGTAATATCCATCTTGGAAAGATTTGCACATGGGAGCAACGGTGGCCCAAATGCTGAGACCAATCAATCACTCTTGGGTTAGATTTAAGGCCATTGAACAGGAGGAAGCACATGCCTTGAACTGTAAATATGGAAAGGAAATCAAGGCTGGGAAGGTCGAAGAGTCTGATCTGAACCTATTACTATTATTTTGCTAAGTGGACATAACATCCAACTGTCTTCTAAACTCTCTCTACCATTAGATCTGTGCAGTTCTCAACTGTCTTCTAAACTCTCTCTACCATTAGATCTGTGCAGTTCTCAGTTCCCATCAAAGAGGTTTGGTAAAACTTAGTCACTGATCAAAGTGTAGAGAACAGATGTTGAATAAATGTCTATAGAGTACTCAGCCATAGATAGAACATTTATATCAATAAACCTATCCTGAGGCAGGAAACATCAGAAGAGGGGACAGAAAAGTCCTGAGAACCAGACTCAAGGTACAATAGTGGAACCAACCAGACTGAAGTCTATTCCATAGTAGAAAATGCATGCCTCATATTAAAAGTATAGCTAAGAGCCCAGTGGGGAGTTTACAGGCCCCAGGGGTACAGCTACTACTATTACACATGGCAGAAAGTTTATAGTGTGCAGAAGGAAACGTGCTCACTAATCTCATAACATGTGTCTTTTAAGAGAAAAGTTACATTGACTTTGTCTACTAAAATAATTCTATTTCCTTCTGCAAAGTATGTCACTGAATTTTCTTTTTGTCTTAAAATTTTCCTCCTTTCAGACATTTTTCATTTGCATTTCTTCTTTAGTACTTTAGATATATATTGTCCCTTCAAGTCACTGGAAAGTTGAGGGAAATTTACACTGGCTACATTAATTAGCAAATTTAATAAATAATACTATAAATTTATTCCATAAAATTAATAAGATATAATTATAGGATTTAAGCACTCAGCTTGTACTCAAAAATTTCCAGAATTTTGGTTCCAACTAGCTGTTAATGAAAGTCAGCTGTGACTAACCACTGATCCATCTTTCCACCTCCTGTATATATATATATATGTTCATTGTTTAACATTTATGAGCCATATGTCTATTAATTTATCCAGTTTTTTTTTTTAGATTTTCCATTTCCATAGAATACAGGTCTTCAAAGTATGTTCCAATAGTCTTCTGAGCCTCCTTGGCAGCCAAAGCATCAAAAGAAAATTACAGCCCAACATCTCTGCTAAACTTGGGCACAAAAATTCTCAATAAAACACAGGCACACCCAACTTACAATAATCAAGTTGGCTTCATTCCAAAGATGCCAAGCTATATCAAGAAATGCAAATCTCTAAATGTCAGATATCACATAAATAGACTCTATGGCAAAAACCAGGGATGAAACCAACAACACTAGAAAAGGTCTATGGTCCTGTATGATAAAAATCTTGGACAAACAAGAAAGAACAAACCAGAGCAAAATAAAGGCTATATACAACAACCCTATTGCCGACACTATACCAAACAAGAAAAAAATTAGAGCAGGAATGAAACAAAGTTGTCTACTCTCTGCCACTCTGATTCATTATAAAGTTGACCTCTTAGCTGGAACAATGAGTCCAGAAAAGAAACAAAAAGGATACATGGGACTATGGTTCAGTGGTAGAGTGCCTACCTAGCAATCACCAAGTCCTGGCTTCAATTCTTAGTATATCATCAAATTGGCATAGTGTCGTGTGCAGGCATATAATCCCCATACGTGGGAACCAGAAGGAGAAGAGTCAGAATTTACAAGTCATCCTTGTCTACATAGTGAATTTGAGACAAAGCTGGGTTACATGATATACTGTGTCACAAACAAACAAACAAAAGGTGTGGAAGGAGACAACTGTAAGTAGGAAATGAAGAAGGCACAAAATATCCAAAGAAATCCTTACAGAAAAGAAAGAAGTGATGGAGGTACCTCACTATCAGACTCCAAATGATACTACAGAAGCATAGTGGCCAAGGTAGCTCACTATCAAACTCCAAATGATACAGAAGCATGGTGGCCAAGGTACCTCACTATCAAACTCCATATGATACAGAAGCATGGTGGCCAAGGTACCTCACCATCAAACTCCAAATGATACAGAAGCATGGTGGCCAAGGTAGCTCACTATCAAACTCCAAATGATACTATAGAAGCATGGTGGCCAAGGTACCTCACTATCAAACTCCAAATGATACTACAGAAGCATGGTGGCTAAGGTAGCACAATGCTGGCATAAACACAGACACATGGATCAATAGAATAGAAAATAAAGAACCCAAAATAAATCCATGCAGCTAGAACCACCTAATTTTTGACAAAGATTCCAAATGCATGCATGCCAGACACTTCAAAATTACTATATGGAAAATGCTATAAACTTAAAAGTAAAAACAATTTTTAAAATACCTGGTGTAAAACATAAAAAACCTAGTATGAAATATATACGACAGTGAAATCAGGTCTTTGTCTCTCACCCTAAACACAATTCAAAATGTACCTTAATATAAGACCTGAAACTCTGAAACCATTACAGGAAAATGTGAAGAAAAGACTTGAAGACACGAGCACAGATAAGAACTCTCTGAAAAAGACTCCAGCAACTCAGGAAATTAAAATAAGAATTGACAAATTGAACTCTGTGAAATTAAGAATCTTCTGCATAGAAAAGGAAATGATTCATTGAGTTAACTGACAACCTACAGAATGGGAAAATGTCTTTGTATCTATATATTAGACAAAGATTAGTAACTAGAATATATATATATATATATATATACTATATTATATATAAAATATATATACTAGAATATATCATATATTCTATTGTATATAATCTATATTCTATTCTATATTATACAAAATATTGCTAGAATATATTTAAATATATGTATATATTTTAAAAGATCAAGAGACAAAATATAAACAAACCAAATAATCCAGTACAAGGATTATGAAATAAACAGGAAATTCTCAAGGGACACAGAATAATTGGCCTATAAACTTTTGAGAAATGTTCAACATCCTTGTTTATCAGGGAGATATAAATTAAAAGAACCTTTAGATTCCATCTCTCGTCAGTCAGCATAACTATCATTAAGAAATCAAATAACAAATATTGGTTAGGTTGGAGGAGAAAGGAAGCCCTTATACACAGCTGGCAGGTATGTAAATTAGTTCAGCTACTACATAAATCAGTATGGAGGCTTTTCAAAAACCCAAAACTAGAAATACCATATGGCCCACTCATATCACTCTTGGGTATATATCTAAATTATTTTAAATCAACACACTACAGATAAACTTGCATCTCTATCTTTATTGCAACATTGGGTGTTTGTCTTAGTCAGGATTTCTATTCCTGCACAAAACATCATGACCAAGAAGCAAGCTGGGGAGGAAAGGGTTTATTCAGCTTACACTTCCACACTGCTGTTCATCACCAAAGGAAGTCAGGACTGGAACTCAAGCAGGTCAGGAAGCAGGAGCTGATGCAGAGGCCATGGAGGGATGCTGCTTACTGGCTTGCATGCTTCTCCTGGCTTGCTCAGCTTGCTTTCTCATAGAGCCCAAGATTACCAGCCCAAGGACGGCACACCCAAAATGGGCCCTCCCCCCTTCATCACTAATTAAGAAAATGCCTTACAGCTGGATCTCATGGCGGCATTTCCTCAAGGGAGGTACCTTTCTCTGTGATAACTCCAGCTTGTGTAGACACACAAAGCCAGCCAGTACAGTGTTAGTAAATAGATAATTAGATAAGGAAAAGTGGTGTCATCTAATAATGACCAATAACCTTAAATGGACTTGAGTCCCATTCCCACTCTACAAGATGGAACTCGTATCTGATACTGCTTGAGTGACCAAGAACCAGAGACTAGATAGCCCAAGGACCTATTGTAAAACCACATACTGCTGGTCTGGCAAAAAACAAAACAAAACAAACAAAAAACCCCCCAAAAGCAAAAACAAAGAACAAAACAATCAAACACTAGGGATAAAATGACATCTAATTATATTCTACTATACACATAAATCAATGCCTGGTTTTGCCATCGTCAGAGAAACTCTCCCCTGCAACAGATAGGAACAAATATGGAGACACAGAGACCCACATCCAGATATTACAGAGAGGGGAGTGGGGAGGAGCAGATAGACAGACAGACCAACCGACAGACTGAGCAAGCAATCTTGGGATCTGTGGGCTCTCAATGAGATGTCTTCATCAAATCCCTTCTCCTCAGAACACAGGAACCCAGAGACAGAGGAGGCAGAGTGTAAGAGTCAGAAGGGATGGTGAATGCCAAGAAAACAAGGTTCTCTAAATCAACTGAGCAATGCTGCTATGAACTCAGTGACTGAGGCAGCATGCACAGAGCCTGCATGACCTGAATCAGGTCCTCTGCATATATAGTATGGCTTCTAGTTTAGTGTTCTTATGTGAGTCCTTTAGCATGTGAAGGAGTGGGTCTCTGATGCTTGTGCCTTCTCTCGGGCTCCTTCTGTTCATTTGTCTTGTCCAACTTTGACGTGAGCGTTTTTGTTTTGCCTTACTGTATTTTATTGTGTTCTATTTTAATATTATCTCTTAGAAGCCTGTTCTTTTCTTCTGAGAGACCAAAAGGGAGTGATCCGGATGGTAGGGAAGATAGGGAGGAACTGAGAGGAGCAGAGGGAGGGAGAACCATAATCAGGATATATCATGTGAGAAAAGAATTTCAATAAAAAGCAGAAGGAAATTAATTGTTTAAGGAAAATGGATGCAACTGTCAATCCATGTAAGTGAAATATGTCAGACTCCAGCACACACCCCATTTTTCTTGTCTTATAAATCCTAGATTCTATGTGGACACATGAAGTCATTTATGTATCTAGGTCATGAAAGCAGAAGTGATATCGTCTATGGAGACAAATGGGAATAACAGGGAAGGTTGGGGGAATGCCATGTGGGGTGAGCATGGTCAGATACATGCTATACTTGAATGAAAATGTCTACACAAAACATCACCATGTAAAATGAATAGCCATGATTAAGAAGATATTTAGAAATGTTACTGCAGATGTATATTGAATTAAGAGGTCACTGCCGCTGTTTTCCCTGGGTTATCTGCCCCGCCACATTCTCAGGATCAGCCCAGCATTTCCACTCCCCTTTCTCTCTTTGTTTTATATCATTATAGAGAGTGGGACGTCTTAACAAAGAATTTCAGTTCTCATCATTAATCAGAAAGACATGATTAATGTCTAGAAGGAACCAGCAAGAATAAAGATATCCAATAATATCTTCATTTTCAAAGGTTCACAGCTAAATGACCTCTTACAGTTTCTTCTGCTTTAAATAGGGGAATATTTAAGAACTCTCCCATTTCTGTGCATACCAAATCCCTACTAATTTCTCTGATGTAGGGGAAAGTCATACCTGGACACCTAACCTGTTACTGACCTCTAATTAACATGGATTCTACCTGGTCTATGCGCCCTTTGTTCCCACAGGTCTAGACGTTATCATGTCCTCAGATCATGGAAGGCAATTGTGTGGTATAGGGGGACTTAACAGCTGGTGAAGGCCATAGCACAGCCATGGTGGAGCTTAAAGGGGAACATGGCTGACTCCAAAACACAGCACCTACCTAACACACAGTGTGTCTATTCCTTAACATCACCTTATTTTATGAAGTAATAATTTATTTTCAGATCAAAGGTCTGCTTTCTAATTTCAAATCACACCTATCCTCCCACTGATGTTTTATCCATACTAAATACATGGGAATTTTCAAAGCAGTCTTTCGTGCACACTCACAGAGCTATTCAGGGCCACACAAGTTTTTTTATACCCTAAGTGCAAATGCAAGCATAGAGAAGTATCAAGATTTATCAGAGCCATAGTCCAGTTTCTTTGCAGCCAAACTAGAGCATTTTGATACCTTTCCTATACTTGCATTTTCTAAGTGCCAATTCCCTCAATCAATAAATTATCAATCAATCAATCAATCAATCAATCCAAGAAAGCTCTGAGCAGGTTAAAAAAAAAAAAACCTGAAAAATGAAGAGAAAACAAGAAATCCATTACTAAGTCTCTATTGCCGGCACTGTGCACCAGATGGCACCTAATAGCTCTGTACTGAGGACTCCAATGACTGAGCCTTTCCAATTTTCTATTTATATGAAATATCTTTAAGCACTGCAGGTGACTGACATCTTTATTTTACTCTCAGGGAGTTGGAAAACAAAATTTTTTATTTTACTTTTCATTTCGAATGTAGCATGCAGTCATCTCTTTTATTAATTAAATTCGTTCGCTGACAATTTCGTAGATGCATATAATGTATTCTGACCCCTCTCACTCCTGCCTTCTCTGATCTCCCTCTTACCTGAGGGTCCCTCCCTAAATGACTGTCACTTTTTTCCCGTGTGTTTCTCTTCTTGTACATTACAGTATGTTAATAAACACCAGGCAGATGATAACCTAAGATTAAGATAAATCCTTTTGTTTCCCAGAGTATTCTATTGCATAGGAACAAATGTAACATCTGTTTAGTGTCTCTAGTTTATAAATCCTGTTCTCACTATCTTTACATATTTTCCCTTTGGCAGTATGAATGGATTTATTCTAAACTGTTTGTTATAAATTAACTACATGGTGCAGTACTTGTCTAGATATTTGGGCTATATTGTTAAAATCACAAAAAACTTACAGTGTTTATTTCTATATGGAAACTTAAAAGGTAAACACAGAAAGCTAGGTGGTGTGCGATCATGTGGTGGGGTAAAGAGAAAACCTGAACATGGCAAAACAAGAAGTACTAGGTTGATGTACAGAAGGGG
>JADRCH010000028.1:11331215-11350568 GCA_019843965.1 Rhynchomys soricoides | reverse complement strand
ACTCAGGATGACGTCATACAGAAGGGGCACTCAGGATGACGTCATACAGAAGGGGCACTCAGGGATGACGTCATACAGTAGGGGAACACTGGGGCTTGTAGGGGTGGTCAGCACAGGATTCACTGAGAAGATGATGTTTAGACAAAGCAGACAGCAGGCAGGGGATGCTGTACATAAAATACAGAGGAGCAGAAACAAGGGCACTTACTCTTGAGTCTCCCTGTGCTCTCTCCGCATCACCTCTGAAGATGAGTGTCAAGAACTGACTGGTTTGTGCCTGGCTCCCTGGCTGCCCAGACAGGTACCATTATGGCTGATTTGTTCTAGAATCCACAAGAATTGTAGGATACCTTCAGATTCTATCTCTATCAGTTTCAGAGCCCTTGAAACAGTCAAGCAATTAAATTTATCAAAAAATCAAGACCAATACCAGAAAACAATAAGAAAAAAACAAAACAAACAGAAAACAGGAGTACTGATTCGAAGCAAGGTAAGCAGAAATGCAAAATCAAAACCATTTTCTGAACATTCAAGTGCAAGATGACCAAAGTCAATGACAGAAAAATAGAACTTCGGGCCTAAAAGAGCAGCCTGACTCAGGAATAAATAAGTTCTGATATTTTGATGTAAGCATCTCACAGCTAAACATGGCCAGTTAGGTCAGTGCTTATCTTCCTCTCTCAGTGCGGTGTCTACAGGCATTGGCAGTGTTCCCTAACCTATCACATGTATTCTCTAGAAGAAACTGTATGCACATCTCATCCCATCTAACAGGTTAAGTTCCCTAAATCCATTCTTGAATTTACCTGAAAAGGATATAATTTCATCAACCACATCTTGAAATAGAAGCCAGCCATATCGATTCTTCCTTGAAGGTAGTGGCTAGACAGATCAATGGTAAGTGAATCACTGAGGCCTCCCTGAGTCAGTTAGGATGCTATGGAGGGTCTCACAGCTCGATATCTGTGTGCTGTCCCTGCCTCCTATATGAAGCAGCCTCCTAAGAAAACAAATACTGCTGGTCAATTGATCTCAAATGGGAGAGCACAGTGTGCTGGCTGCTAAGCACCTGCTTCTGTGTTGGATTTAGTCGTACTTAAGAACTTGAGATGCAGAAAAAAATGTGCATACTCATTGTCTCTATCAGACTATGAATTCCTCAGGCTTAAAGGTCTCATCCTAGTCCATCTGACCCTCCCCCCCCCACATACATTTTCTTTGGTGTACAGTACTAATTCAAAAACCATTACTGAGTGTCAAGCATTAACAATATATGTCTCTTGCCTCAAGGACTTCTGAATAATTGATGAATGATTAAATAAACAAATGAATACCAGACTAACAGCATTATAAAGGGATTAACACTAAAAGGGTATAGCCATGTTCACATGGTTAGACCTATGTCTTTTGGTGTATTGATACACAATATGAAATACTTTTTTAAAACTAGAAAAATAAGAAATTTGCTTTGATAAATACGTAGGCCTAGAGCAATATTGAGGTTTTAATCATCTTGATTTTCCCTAATCACATTTGTCCATCTGGATTAGTTACAATTAAATACACATACACACTCATACACATAAATTTTTAAATAATTTTAAGTCTCCTTAGAGTCCATATGTGTAAAAAAAAAAAAAAACCTACGTATTAAGAGTCTTATTTCCTTTGAAAACTAAATAAGATGTATACATACCTGGACTCCATTAGTTTATTGTAAGATTATTATGTACAAAGCCCTGGTCTCTCCCAGTGTTCATTTTACTCCCACGAAGTACGGTCTGCTTAAAGCTAGGCTACCTACTGTCTACCGTGGACCACTACCAGGTAGATATGTTGTTCACTGAAAGTTTAACACAGACACAGAGAACAGACGCTTGAGCTGCCTCATGACCCTTCCTGTGCCACCATTATTCCCTTCCTTAAATATAAACTCATAACTTTTGTCTATTCTTATTTTCTTCTACAGTAAAGCTACAAAGTTAAGACCACTGAACCAACATTTCTTTCAGACACACTAGAATTAATCTGAAAGGGTGTACAATCAACAATAATTTTGCCACTCAAAAATTAACTTGAACCTGATCAGAGTGCCCAGTAACATGAGACTGTTAAGCTACACTCTTATAAAAGCAGGCTATTGTGATAGGAAATCGGTCTCAGTTTTTCCTACCACATCCCATAGGAAAGCTGGCTGCGTGTGGCACTGCATATGGAGAATCTTGGAAGGAAGCTGTTCGTGCATACAGGTCTCTCTGCATCTTCTCAGGTGCTTGTTACAGTTCGGAAAGACTTTGCAACATTGTAGAATCATAGTTGCCACTTTCACTAGACTAACCTTCCTTGGTTTGCCAGCCCTACGGCTCTGGAGGAATAGGGACCATTCTGATTGTTTTCATGAAGGTGTGACCTTCACTGGGAAGATAAGTCAATGAAGGGCTCTTCTACTCCACTGACAATGTTGGTAGCAGAAGAGGGGCCCAGGATCATAGCAAGAGAGGTGTCAAAATCCTAACCACACTGCATTATCCAAAACTATTCTTTGGCAGAGAATCTCGCCAAATTGTCTGCCAATCAAACTGCACGCTACTTGTTAGCATCCACAGGCATTCATACTCGGTGCATACGCCATTTTGTCAGATTACTGGGGAACATTCTGTCGACCTGTTTCAAAAGAGTTACCTTACATTAGATTAGGTTGGGTGGCAGACAGCACCTGAGAAAGCCATCAGTAACACTGTGAAAATATAGGAATATCTGCATATGTGTCTATGTAAATGCTCTGACTGTGAGTGTGTGTGAGTGAGTGTGTGTGTGTGGGTGTGTGTGTGTGTGTGTGTGAAATTAGGTGAGTATGAACAGGAAATTACACAGAGACCTTTTAACTATGTTTATTTTTTCCTGTGTGTCATTTCAAAAAAATAAGAAAAAAAACAAACAAATAACCCTAAATCTGTGATTTCATCTGGAAAGAAGCCTCTCCCTCTTCTACAAAACCCTACTTCTAAATGCTCCCCTCCCAAACTTATATCCTTTGATGTATTACTAGTCCCTTTGTTTGCTTGTCTGTCTGTCTGTTTCAAGTTAAGGCTTCATGATATTAGGCCCAGCAGGCCAGGAACTCAATATGTTGACCATGAATACAGAAATCTGAGTGCTGCATGCTGGGTTAAAGGCCCAGCCTGTTCTTATTTTTCCCACATGACCTACTGAATCCAGTTAGTGACTGGAGCCCTGGGACACTACACCTTGTGGCATCAGGGCTCATCATGACATTAACACTGAGGTATTTGTGTCATATAAACTAAGAATAATTTGCCCAACTAGTAAAATATACCTTGAGTTATATTTATATAACATAAATCCGCAGCAAACACTTTCACTGAGCACCAGTGTTTTTTGACCAGAGGCTTTGCTGTGTTTTTCTGTTGTTAATAATTTGCCTTTCTCTTTTGCCTTTATGAGTTAGCTTTTCCTGGAAGCTATGAATAACAAGGGGCAAAGGTGTAAAAATATATTCTATTTTAAAAGATGAAAATTGAGAAGGTTTCATCACTGCATTCTTCTGTAAGTAGCAGACATAATTATCCAATCATTGTGATCAGATATTTTGGTCCAGCATACTGAACTCAGCATGGGAGTAATTGCTGTCCAGTTACCATTTGAGCAATTAGACTTTGAGAGTCTCCTACTGCCAGGCGCTTGATAATAGTCACTAAAATGCAAAGTCAGGCAAGACATAAACCTTCATTGAAAGTCATTCAATGCTGAAGAGGAATACAGAAAAACAAGTCAATGAGCCTGATTGCAGCAGCTCCCAGGGGCAGGGGAAGGAAGCTCACTAGGAGCAAGGGTATTTGCGGGGCAGGTGGAACTGTGTCACCAGACAGAAAAACTGGGAAGGTCGAGCAGATTAAGGAACCCTGGCAATTCTCATAATTGAGAACAGTAGGCATTTGAATCTGCTCCTGATCAGATTCCTGTCCTGGAGCATGTGACCATGACACTCCATTAAGAAGATCATGGCAACTAGTCACTTATTAACATAGAGCCCAGAGTTCTCCATGCTAATGGGGTATCTACATGGGCTTTGAGTGTAATTTTAATTTTTTAAAACCTTATTTTTAATGATGGTTTTTAAACGTTTTAACCTTCACCCACCAGAGGCAGTGGGGAAAGAAAGGATATGGGGAAGTGGACCTGTTTAGAAAGGTTCTTTGGAGCAACTCCCAACTGTGCTGTCTGGAAATCGGCAATTCAGTTCACAGGTGAGCAGCGGCAGCTCAATCCACTCACAAACACCTCACAGACACACCATTAGTCCAGTTTGGTAGAGTCGGGTTAAAAAACAGTAGTGACAAGACTTAGCAGAGACAGCAAGGCCCCAGCCTCAGCTCCAGTCAGCAGGAGGAACACCAGGAGAAGTCCTCCACTATGCCTCTCTCAGGGAAGTGAAGATCAGCAAAGATGTGAGACTCACGAGTAATGCATAGCTAGCTGTACCAGCAAGCCAAGCTCTGTCTCTATCACTCCATCAGAGTCCTATTTATACCCTGAAAACATCATATGTCCTCCATGTGCCTTGCCTCAGCACAGGTCTTGCCTCAGCACATGCATCCAATCATTCCAGGTTCCCAGAGTCCCGCCAAATGCAACTCAACTATACAATATAAGGTGGACCAATACATGCATGTTGTTACCTAAGCATCCTTCATCACGTGTCCTTCACGTGCTTGCTTTAGCAGAACATCCTCTCTTCTGTGTCTGCTTCAGCCAAATGTTCCTTCATAAGTCTGCCTTAGCCTTTCATCAGTGTCCTCTTCAGGAAAACATTTCTTCACGTGTTGGACCCAGCAAAACACCATCCAACACAAATGAATTTCCAAAGAACTCTTAAGTTTCTACTTCACCCGAGGGTTTGGCCAAAAAGCTTCCCTTCTCAGACAGCCCACCCTGAGTGAGTTGTACGCATCCATTTTCCATTATGAATAAACAGTTTGGACAAGGAAGGACTATCTCTCTCATCAAGAACTGCTGTGGGGAGAAGGCTTCATTACCGAGCTGAGCCACACCCCCTAAGACTCCTGCAGAATGCTCTTCCATGCTCTGGACACTTGCAGCCCATTCCAACTCCTCTAGGTTTCCAGAAGCATCTGGGTGTCCAGGCATTTGCAAACCACAACTTTATCCCTAGCCTGCACTGTTTCCCACCCAGAGAGACACAGGCTAGGGTCCCCCATCTTAGGCTGTGTTCAGCCACCCCTGGGTGAGTGTCAGCGTTCTATTAGCCTGCACCCCAATGGCAGTGAGGATGGAATGTAGCTTAGCACCCCTGTATTTTGTCTGCAGGAGCAGTGTTCACACACCCCAGTGGCAAGGAGAAACAAGGACCCAAACGTATTGCAGAGGCACTGACCAGTATCTAGGGAAGCTTCTCAAAAACAGACAGCACAGTTAGTTTAGAGGCTGTGTAAAGTTAAAGAAATCAAGAAAGGTAAGGGAGAGGGGGAGGGAGGAAGGCAGGAAAGAGGGAAGGAGAGAGGGAGGGAAAGAAGAGAGAAAGAGAGGCATATTTTTGAAGGGATGCAGTAAACATGAAGAAGTTGTGCTTAGAATCCTTGACATTATATTGGCTCTCTGCTGTTCCTATAACAGCCCAGATTTAGCACCTAATAGCTACACCCATTTACCACCCCACAGCTGCACCGTCTGGCGAGGCAAAGGGTCTTCTGAATTTTCTGCTGGATGGTTTGCACAGCTCAAGAGAAGCTATGTTCCTTTCTGACAGCCCTGGGGATGGAGTTGCTCTACAGCTCGTCCTAGTGTACAGAACTGAATTCCCAGCATTTATGAGCCCGGGAACTCATGAGGGGAGTACTCATTCCCGTGTGTGACATGGGCTGAAGTTGTTCCAAGCTTCCAGAGACCTCCACTGGGGCTCCTTCCTCCATCTTTAAGTAGGCAATAGGAAGCTGCCATGCTAAACTTTGCCTCAGCATGTTCTTCAACTTATGTTTCCTGAAGCATCTCAATGACTTGTTTTTCTGACCCTTTCTGTTGTTTATAAGGGCAGAGCCTTTCGCAAGGTTCTGAATTGATACTTGAATAGTCACGGAATGACTCTGTTGGAGGACAGTTTTAAAATTCAGTCTAGATCAGGGATATATACTTTAGTCTTGGGCTCAGAAAACCCAGGCTAAATTTGAAAAAACTATTGATATACATGAAAAAGAGGACACGGTGCTGAAGGGGGCTACTAATTTCCAGCTCCTTCAATACCTATGTGCCCACAGCCAATGCAAAGATGTGGGCTTGACCTCTCTCCACCTTCTTTTAGGTATCAACTGTTTGCACTCCAGTGTTTTGTGACTTCATTTTTCATCCATCTTGACTTTGACCCCCCTACATCCTGTGTCATATATAACAATGATAGTGTTGACATCTACCGTGTAAGAGGGACCGCCTGAATGAATAAGGACATGTTTATTTATTTACCAATCAACATAGCTATGAGAAAGAATGGAAAAACACTGGAAACACATCAAAGTCTTGATAAATTATTTTTACCTGGGGATTATTGTCAACTCTTGTGTTTATATTAATATGTCTAAATGTTCTGAGTCCCACATGATTTTGCATATATATATATATATACTATATATATATTATACATTATATATTGTATATTATGTATTATATATATTATACTATGTGAAAGTCAGACAACTGGTGTTTTTAGATGGTTATTCATAAATGTATTTTATTAACTACAACATGAAAATAAGGAGCCAAGTGAAGGCATCTATTAACATAGAGAAAGCAATTAATGAGTGTAAGAAGATATTTTAAATTAATAACTCCAGTGAAATGAGCTTTTTTTAAACTCAACATCTAAGCAGCTGACTCAGCACAATTTGCCAATTAGTGTAACCAGGCTGTGAGGTTCCAACCATGATCCTGAACTTCAGCAGGTAGATGCAACAATAACGATCACCAGGATGGACTGTTTACTATGTGCCAGGCATAATGCTGAGGTGTGTGTTTTTATCAAGTCTTTTCCAGAATCTTTGAAGGAGATATTTCCTTTGAAAAAAGGAAGACCATCAGAACATAGCTTGAATATATAATCAAGGGCAATTAAAATATTAATTTATATAGTCAGTTTGGAGACCATATCCAGGAGTTCTGCATAGTTTTCAAACCCATGCTTTTAATCACAGTGTGATAGGTATAGGTTTGTATTGACTGGGTGTCCCTAGTGCCAAGAGTTTGACTAATGAAATAGTGGACTGTTGAGATTTAATATATTGGCCTATGAATTAGGCAAAGATGTTCAATTCTGTGTTATCATCAGAAACTGTCAGAGGTGAGCAATAAGATACAGAATTGCCATGGACATTAAGAGGTCAAATTACATATTGTTAACTGTAAGTTTCTATAATCATAATCAAGGCAAACTCAAACACGTACAGTAAGGGAGAAGTACAGCTTAGTTGAGGCCAAGTGACCTGACAATGGTTAGCTTCCACTAAGCAATATGGCCGTGTACAATTATCACAAAGGAGGGAAATATGGGGCTAAATCAATAGAAGCCATGAAGCATGAGAAATTCAGGCTTAGTTCTGTTAGTCAGGCCGTGACTGAAGAAGTGAATTCAGATGTGGACCTGTTTTCTTTCACTACTCCAGCTGAATCTGCATTATAGGAAACATTAATAGGTGGGACAGATACAGATGAAGACTGAAGATACTGGGACAGGAACTTAAGTTGTAGGTACTTTTCTAGAAAAGACAAAACCTAGGGGACTGACTTATCTTTAAATAAGAAAGGAGGGAGAGAGGAAGAAACGGAGATGGGAAGAGAAGGAGGAAGGAAGAAAGAAATCATGAAGGAAGGAATGTTGGTACCACCACAATAGTCACAGAATCTAAGGTCAGAAAAAGTGCTTATAAGTCACTGAGGAAAAGTTCCAAGCAGTTAGAGTCTCTAAGACAGTGGTTCACTACTTGTGAGCCATGACCCCTTTGAGGGCTGACTCTTTCATGGAGGTTGCCTAAGACCATAGGAAAATACATATATTTACATTAGGATTCATAACAGTAGCAAATTAGTCTTCTCTCCTACAATACATCCTAACCACAGCCTCCACTCCCTCTCCTCATCCCCGTCCCCCCCACTTCCCCTCTGCCCCAGATCCTCTGCTCCTCCATTTCCCCTCAGAAAAGAAAGACACCCCAGTGATATCAACTGAACATGGCATCCAAAGATACAAAAAGACCTCATATCGAAGCAGCATGAGGCAACCCAGTGGGAGGAAAGGGGTCACAAGAGAAGGCAAAAGTTTCGGAGACATCCCCACTCCCATTGTTTGGAGAAACCATATTACTAGGTTGCAGCATTAGGAAGATTGAGAACCACTGCTCTAACAGAAGACCTAGGTTTTCCCAGGAAGCAGTGAGACTGCTGGTACAGGATTCCCCAAACCCAGTCTGCATACATAATTGACAAGGCTGCCACAGAGAACACAATGACCATGAAACTAGCAAAACAATCATTACGTTCTCTGATACCGAGAAACTATAATTAAATGAATGATTTGTAAGTGTACATTTTAATCAGTTTACACCCCAACCAGTCTCCATTTTATAAGCTGTGAAGATTAAATTATTAATAGCTTTCCTGAGGGCATGGTGAATTAGGTGAGGCAAAGATCTGAGAAAAGGTAGAAATGTTAGGGGTTCAGGGAAAAACACACTCAGCACACAGCTATTAATTAAAGTTGTAACAATCTGCTTCACTCTGCCTTCAGAGACACTGCCACGGGCAAATGGAGAACATAAATCAGCTGTGAATAAATAAATATTCCCATTACCGTCCAGGCCCAGGATTGTGTTTATAGAAAGAGTGGATTGTTTATAAGCATTAGGTGGAGACTCTGCAAGGAACCTGCTCGTTATGTACTGAACAGTGAGCTATAATGATAAATTTATTGTGTAAAGACAAAAAGGAAGATGGATGGCCCAGCAAACCTTCTTACCTAGCAGAGCTCACAGATTGAAGAACCCCACCATTTACCAAAAAGTTGTGTATCATTTCTGCTTTACAACCAGTTTCTGTTTTGAAATGGCAGTCTGTGCATTGCCAGCGAAACGGTCCCAGTAAGAACTCTTACTGAGCTTTTGTTAGATACGCCTCCTTTATTAATTTTTAACCTGAAAGATGTTGCTGAAGAGAGGTTCTCCACCAAGAGGAACAAGAACTGGGCCACTGTGCGTGAGGAGCCCAGTCCCTTTCTCTGTGAGATAGCTGTCCTTTATATTCTGACTTCTATCCCTCGCTCTTCCCTGTGCACTTAACTCTTCTTCTCTCTTTGCCTTGTTTCATTAAATGGCTGAGAGCCACATTTTAACTATCTTGAGATCGTTCTAAAACACAGTTCCCTCTGCAGCAAGCATTCCACAGGATAGGAGATGCCCTACAATGAAGAGAAGGAGATGGCGTAAGTGAACACCAAATATTTAATCTCTATACACAGATCCTGTTAAAAGGGAAAATGTTCCCTTCGGTTCTGATGCACCAGTATCTACTTGAATGATGAAAGCAAGCTGCCTGCCAAATTTCCGTTAACTCTAGGTTGACTTCCCTGAACTTTCTTCCTTCATCTCATGTGTAAGGATAAAATTAAATTATCCATCACAAATATATTTGAAATACTTTCTAGCGATGAACTCCACTGGAGTTGACAGGGATCCACAGACTTAAAAAAAAAAAAATCATCATACCTGTCACTAGGAAGTGACAAGATAAATACTGAGACCCCTCAAATGAACAGGAACATATTACTGATTCATTTGTTCTACAGATGTTCACTGGAAGACGGTCAGGAAGCCGGAACCCTGTTAGTTACTGTGGAGACACAAACTGAGCATCAACTGCCAGAAAAAAAGAAATACAGTGATTCTATAAAAACTGAAACACAGAATTACTGTACAAGCCAGCAAGTCCACTTCCTGACAGCGGGAACTTAGACACAAAATTATATTGCCATGTTTGCAGAAGTCGTCTTCACAATAGCCCGGGACTGGAAGCCGTCCAAATAGCCCTCAATGGCCAAATACATAAAACACTGTAGGACTATTAACCTTTAACAGGGAGGAAACTCTGAGACAAGCAACAATATGAATGAACCTGGAATGCATTAGGAGGAGTGAGTCAGACATAACTAGTATGATTCATAGGAGTTTGATAACAGAGGTAGAATAGTCACACCCATGAGGTCAGCAAGTATAGTGGTAGCTGCTAGTGGCCGGGGAACGGAGGGAATGGGTACCTAGTATTTGATTGATTCAGTTTAGACTGTAGGGAACATTCCTGACATCAATACAGCAAGACCTCCACAAAGGAAGCGAAAGACAGATGCCATTGAACTGTGCCCTGGAAACACGTAACGTGGGCCGTTATGCTACAAATAACTCACTTAGATAAAATCTTCACTACATATATCTTGATCTTAAAGTCCTAATAAAGAGAAGTTTTACAGAGAAAATGACATGATCCCTGGGGAGATGGCACAGCTGGAAAAGTGATGGAAGCCAGACTGAAGCAGAACCTTAAGGGTTCTTTGGAAAGTCGGTCGGATGTTGTTTTGCTGGGGCCAACACGTGAAGGAACGTTTAGCTGAAGTGGACACAGGAGAAAGGCTAAGGCAGACTGATGAAGGAACATTTGGCTGAAGCAGACACAGGAGAGAGGATGTTCTGCTAAAGCAAGCACGTGAAAGGGCACGTGATGAGGGAGTCTTTGCTAATGACACACATGTATTGGTCTGCCTTACACTGTGTAATTGAACTGCATTTGTCCGGACTCCATAGAGAAAAATGCACCAAAAAACTTCTAGTGGTGTGCTGCAGTTTCTTGCTCCTTCTACGGACTTGGGCTGATTGGCAGAGGGATGTCAGCTGAAACAGATGCACATGCTGAGTCAAGACACATGCTGAGGCAAGATCCATGGAGGACACATGATGTTCAGAGGGTGTAAATAGGACTTGAAGGTCAGTGACAGAGGCTGAGCTTGGCTTGCTTATAGAGCTAGCTGTGCATGGCTTGTTCTCGAGTCTTCCCTGATTTTCACTTCACTGAGAGAGGCACAACCAAAAACATCTCCTGTAAATCCTCTTGGTTCTTCCTGTTAACTGTAGCTGAGGCTGAGGCCTGGCTGTTTCTGCTAGGTAGTGCCACCACTGCTGATTCATGTTTGGAATCATGACTCTACCGAACTAGATTGCTGGTGTATATATGAAATGTTTGCAAGTACATTGAGCTGCTAGCCTGTGACTAAACTGCCAATTTCCAGACAACACAGATGGGAGTTGTTCCAAAGAACTTTTCTAAACAGGTCCACTTCCCCTGTATCCTTTCTTTCCCACTACCTCAGGTGGGTGGTGGGCTACAAGGGAGGTTAAAGCATTTAAGAACCATCATTAAAAATAGTTGCTTGGAAAAAAATTAAAGTTAGGCCAGACCAAGCACCTGACAAGATGGTGGCTTAGAAAAGGACTGGGTAGCTATGTACTTCCCTAGCATGTTCAAACTCCTGGTTCATTGCCAGTACCACAGAAATAATTCAGAATATAATTTAATAACAATATTCATATCGTTAACAAGAAATATTCAGTTGAGTAGAATAAATTTTGAAAAGAAAATACATCAATGTAAGCTGCGGTTTTCTCATGGTCATAGAGATGTGAGAAAAGTTTTCACTCGTTTCCCACTGTTCCTTCTGCTTCTTGGCCTATTTGACTACACGTGTCTTGAATAAACAAAATGGCCTTGAAGGAAAATGATCAAAATAGTCAATTCTCCAAGCCAGCCAACAGTCTCGAAGATTGTTTCCTTCCTAGTCTAACTCAATGTGGGCATTTAAGAAATAAAAGAGCACATTGAAGAGGGTAGGTAATTTGTACTTCTGGTTGTGCTGGATGCTTCACTGAAACTGGACCCATTCTGTGCAAGGCACAGGCATAGTTCCTATGCACAAAGCTGTCCTCCCTCCATGGAGAACCAAAGACTCAGTGAAGCTGAGCAACCTGCTTATTACAAATTCAATGGCAGAGATGAAATAGAAGCTTAGATTCTCTAAGTTATCTTCCTTCTACTCCACAAGTTTCCAGTTCCATTATTCTACAGGAGGCAAGAGGATTGCACCTCAAAGGAGTTCCAGGTATTTCAAGTGGGCGTGATTAAAATGAGGCCAACTCTCTATGCCCAACAGACCTACAAATCAGCTCCACACTAAAGGACTTGTCAGTAGATTCACCCAGGAAACCACCCAATATGCTATTTGAGACATTTAGCTCAAATAAAATGAGCTTCTTCTTTTTATTTCACTGTGCATGCTTCAAGGGCAAGGGTACATTCTAGAAGTCAGCCTTATGCATAGAACCTGAACTCCAGGGGAAGAGTAGAGAGACCCCAGGATGGTGAAACCCTTAACAGATGAACATTTTTGATGAATCGGTGCAAAATTAGTTCATCCGTTCAAAACCATCTACTCATGGGGTAGATGGTTTTTTCATGGGGTGTCAACATGATGCAGATAAAGATCGGAGGATGACAGGCTTCAAATATGGGTCAAACCCAGTGTATGTTCTTTTCCTATTTGATAAGACAACGTGTGTGCTTGAATAGGGAGGCTTATGTATATGACAGAAGTACATAGAGAATGTTAGGTTCTAGACCAGAATTGTCTCTCTTGATTCAAAATGGAAGAAGAGTTTACAAAATAATAATAATAGTAATAATAATAATAAAAACATAAGAGCCTACATGGAGGGCTAATATGATCTTTTTGTCATGTGGCTTACCACTGTATGGTTACTTTAGAAATAAAGCATGCTAATGTGTCCACTTAGAGCACACTAGTCTTCATTCTTTAATGACCAAACCCATTACCAAGCACAAGCCCTTCCATTCAAGGCTGGCTCTTCCCTTAGATGTCAGTCTGGAAGAAAGTCTTGTTTCTTTGGCTATATTTGCTCTACATAAAAAGTGAAGCTTCATTTTTCCCACAGAAATCATTGGTGATAACCCATACACCAAAAGTCATTTCTGTAGAGAACATTTTTAGTCTTTGGATCAACTGAAGGTTTTAATCTGTCTAGTCACAAATGTGGTCAAATTGTTCCATTCAGATGGTGGCAGAAAGGGTCCTGAGTGCTAACAGGCTGGCTGTGTTTACACCATTGTCTCAGCTTACCACCCCACCAGCTAAGGCTGTGAGTCCTGTCACTCAGGAATTCTCTTATGCTTCAGTTTAAATGAATTATTTAGGTCATTGCTTTCCTTTTGCAGTTCTTGTTCTATATTTCCAGATAACTACAGTAGTTTAATTTTGACTTTTGGTTTACACCCTAACTCCTATTGCTGCCTGTCAAGTCTCTCCTCTTCTACTTTCAGGACTCAAGAAATGGAAAAGTCCTATTGCTCAGCCTCACCCTTCCTCGGTCCCCAACTCCTTTCAGATCCACTGAGAACTAGTCAGATTATCTTAGGACCTCTCTAATTCAAATATAGGGTTTACTTCTCTGGAGGGTGGGTGGTCAATCTTCCAGAAGCCACACTACTAAAGAAAATGGTTTAAAAAAAAATTAGTAAGTTTTATACTAAACCATCTCTAGCATTTCCTAGCCCCGGTTGGTCAAATGATACTCTTTTCTCCAAGCAATACAGAAGAGAGGGGAGCAGGAGATACCTCTGGTCTACTAACTGGTACTTGGAACTCAGGTGTGAATGACAGTCACCATATACTGAAAGCACCCAGTATGGATTTTTCTTGAAATTAAAAATCATTCATCCTGAGCGAGGTAACGCAGTCACTAAAAAGAATGAACATGGTATGTACTCACTGTTAAGAGGTTATTAGCCCAAAAGTTTGAAATATCCAAGAGTCACTTCACAACAACAGTAGTTCTGAGTGTGATGTCCCAAATGGAGGGCTTGGAGAAAGGACTGAAGGAGCTGAGGGAGTGTGCAGCCCCAGGGAGGTAGCAACAGTGGCAACTGGCCTGAACCCCAAACTTCTGGAGACTGATTCACCAACTAAAGAATACACATCGAGAGACCCATGGTGCTGGCCACAAATGCAGCAGAGGAGGGTCTTGTTATCGGTCAGGGGGAGGAGAGGCCCTTGGGCCTGAGGGTGTTAGATCTCCCAGTATAGGAGAATGCCAAGGAGGGAAGATGAGAGTGGGTGAGTGGGTGGGAGGGTGGGTTGGAGAATATCCCCATATTGGCAGAGGGAAGGCGGAGGGAATGGGGAGGTTCCCAAAGGGGAGATCTGAAACATTTGAAATGTAAATAAAATATGTAAAAAAATCATTCAGAAAAGGTTGTTTTGAAATCTTTGATTCAATATCTAATTCAAGAAAATCCATTTTGCAATATCTGAAGGAAAAGATATGCAGTCAAAAACATATTTGTCTTTTCTGAATAAATTGAAAGTAAGGTAATATCAGAGATGAGTATGTCCAAGAACCATAGTGTGATCAGAATTCATACATCTGCCAACTATCATAACCTCTTCCATGTATTCACTCTTAATGCTACAACAAACAGACACATCTGGAACAGACAATGAAAGGTTAGAATACAGTGGTATGTGAATGCTATTAAGATTTGGAGATAATAAACCACTCAACAAGTATCCAGGTATCAACAATAGATGTGCAGACCACCGCGTGAAGAGCTGAGACAGGCTGAGGGACATATAAAAGCATCTTAATGGAAAAGAGATAAGATTGATTATGTTTTTCCAATACCATTCATGTCGAGGAAGTAAACAAAAGATGTCCCAAGGACAAAGAAGCACCTGCCACTCCTGGAGCAAATCCAGCACGTTGGGGAACACTAGCGGAATTGGGCAAGGGGCCAAGAAGCATGATCAGCAAAGTTTTCGGGAAGGACTAATGAAGGGACATTGTGTCATCATTGTAGAAGAATTGAATGGCACTGAACTGCCAGGGTGACCCAGAGACTGTGTTCTCAGCTCCATTATGCAACAGTTCTCACAAACGCCCACGTTACTCCATGGCATTCTTCCAATACAGCACCCCCTTTACCACTGTAGTGGTTTCCAGAGGCAAACACATCCCAGTGATTCCCACCTGAGACCACTGAGCCCAACATAACTTCTACATGCAAACGTTGATACCCAGATATTTCCTAGATGCTTCACCGTGGCATGTAACATGACCCTACCATGTCCTGGTGATTGGGGTTAGTACATCACTGTGCATGCCTAGTCAAGTAATGCAAATCAAAAAGTGAGTTCACTAGCCATAAACATAAATCAACAAGAGTAGCAGCAGAGGCAGAATAGACTGGACAGGACCACATCAAAACTGAAAAGGTGAGGAGAAAAGAAGCTACCATGTGATTGCTTTCTACCTACTGGGCGTGGTTCTTCTGCTCTGCCATGTGAATTCACTGTGCTGATTGCTACATTCTGCAAACCTATGTCATGTGCACACACATTCAAAGATGAGGACATATGGATCCCCACTAATTTAATTCACTGCTTAGGCATGACTGGCTGGCCAGTGAACTCTCAGGCTCTGTCTATTTCTGTACCCCAGTGATGGGTGGGAGGCATATACAGACATACTCTGCTTTCTACATGGCTGCTTGGAGTTTGAACTCAGGTCCTCTTGCTTCCAGATGAAGCACTCTTACTGAAACATGTCTCTAGCTCATAATAGCTCTCACTTATGAGAACACTTAGAATCACGTTCTATGCCAAATGGTTTACAAGATATATCAGTCTACCAATAAGGAAAGAAAGACTTAGGTCTTATTAGTAAGCAACAGCGTAAGAGGAATGGTGGTGGCCACCTCTATGCAAATGCTGGGGCCGCACAGCCGCAAAGGCATCTCCTGCAGGAGGACCTAGTTGAGGATTGCCTGAGAGACCAAGGATTGCTAATGCAGGCAGTGCCAGCCAATCAGGGACTGCTGTTTAGAAGAGACGCTTTCTTGGGTCCAATGGGGTGCTGGCAGAGGGTGTTAAAGGAGCTTGCAGCAGTGTTCAGATGAGCTTCCTGCTCATCTGCTCACCTGCTCCCGAGTCTATATAGTAGATTCTGTGACACCTCACCTCCAACCCCCCAAGGACAGCGAGTAGTTCAGGGCACAAGCACCATCTGGCGCCCCAACAGGAACTGAAACTTGAACCCAACTAAAGGCCAATTCTACTAATAATAGAAAACAATTATCTTTACCTTTTTTTTTCTGTTTTCTATGGGAGGGTCTATATAACAGTCTTCAGAGATGTTTCATCAAAGTTAACTGTCACCACAAACCACTGTTCCAGTGATTCTGTTGTATTGAAGCTATATTTTCAGTTAAAAACTATATTGTCAAGGACTATCCACTATCCAAAGAACCCCACTGCTCAAAACATATTGACTGGATATAACCTTTGTTGCATTGTGTCTTCCTTAGGGAAGGAGACACAATGCAACAAAGGTTATATCCAGATATATATATATATCTGACAGAATTGGGTCATACCACTTGCTCGAAAGGAGGAAAACACTTAGAGAAGATTCTGGAATGTCAGGCCAGCTTCCTTTCACGTTGTCATTGTTAGAGTGGCAGTCGTAACAACACATTCCAAATGACCAGTGCTAATGACAGCACTGGCTGAGTGATGACTTAAGCATTGTAATTAAAAACCAACATTGATAGATGGTTGAAGATCCCAAATTTTAAGTATAAATAAGATGTTTAACGTTCTAAACAGCAGCCTTCCTTAAAGTAAACTTCATTTGTGGATTTAGTCATTGCTGTTATCATTTATTTTTAAATAAATGTTGATAAGGAAAGAGAAAAGTGAAGAAGCCGAATATTTATTATTTACTTCTATGGATTATTATAAATTACATATATATGTAATTTAGATACAATCCAAATAAAGTCATGTAGATGCTCAATAAAATGTGACTGATTGTCTTGGTGCAGCAGAGTCCAGACTGCTGACACAGGCAGGGGACATTCCCTAGGGAAGGATTAGATTCACATCCTCAGGGTTTATCTTTACCCCGGAACACCTTCCGGAAATGCCATGTTGCCCTGCAGGTTAGTGACAGGGTCCTGCTGGTTCACAATCTGCCACTACTGTCTCAGCTGTCCCCTCACCACAGATATCATGCTTTCACCTGCTCTCTGATTTGAAACTGGCAGCCTTGGTGGAGATGAGCATTAGCCCACCTTGCCTGCATTTGTCCCTACGTCTTCTGTCTCCCTGCATGACTCTGTTCCTCACCAGGCATCTGGTACTGCCAAGTCTTATTCAAATGCCTTTTTTGGTATATTTAAGAACCATCTCAAATTAGCTCACTCTGCCAGTATCATTTTCACAAAATTCTAAAGTAATTAATAATAATATTGTCGTGTTGGCTTTCTGTGGCGTGCCTGGGGACAACAGAAGCTCTGCTTGGGTTTTGAAGTGTTAGTGCTAATTCATAGGCATGAAGAAATCATATGCCTCACAGTTGGACACCCAATCTTATAATTATCTGGCTGTGCATTATACTCAGGAATTTCAAGTCTGAATGAGCAAAGACCCCTTAGAAATCATAGAGAGGTGATTTAGGGAATAAAATACTAGCATCAAAGGGAAGGCTGCCATTTGGTAAACGCTCAGAAGAATGGGGCCATGAGTATTACAGCCTGGTTAACCAATCACACCTTTGCACTGGTTTTGGAAAACTACACCATCTGCATTATCTTTATTTTTAATCTTTAAAGAATAAATAATATGACCGAACATTGCAACCCGTTTTTCCTGAACCTAAACAGCATGGGTGAGAGTCTAATTTCAAAGGAAAGTAAAATCAAGGAAGGCCTGGGTTTTAAGATAGTGATTGGCATGTACATCTGGCAAGAACGGCTTGGATTATGCTGCCCTCCAGGTACCAGCCTGCCATGGAAGGTGGCTACAATATTTGGTGATTACTGATTGCCAATCACAGCTTCTGCTGCTGATGCCTTCCAACTCCCTCCCCATCATTTGCTCATTTGCCCAGGCCTCTCTCTTCCTCATGGCAGCTCTTCTCTGCAGATGCCCCACCCCTTCCATCAGCATTGTCTTCATTCTACAGCAGACCAAGCCCGGGGGACTGTTGGCATTTTGTACTCTGAACCCTTTGCTCCTCCACCCAGCCCTGCTTCTGCACTTGCAGGATAACTGTGATCTGTCAGCCAGCTGTATCACTCCAAGATACTGAAAGCTATAAGCATGGGTAGTAATCATATAACTGATGTGCTCAAGTTTTATTGTACGGAATCTGTGTAATTGGCTTTTGGCGGGGCTTCTTAATTTTTGTTTTTAAGTTCAAAATGCAATTTACCTTTAGATATAATATTATTTCTATACCTTAAAATGTCCCACTTACACTAAAATGCCATACATTTAAACATCTGGAGCCAAATCGTATATAATTTTTAGGTGTCATGGCAACCAAAAAAATTAAGTGTGAATTTGAATAAAGAACTCAGTCTTCCTTAAAATTCTTCTCTTAACTGGAAAGAATACTAATGCGATTTTATGTGAAGTCTTGTCAAGTGCATTCAAGAAATGTCAAACTGTTATTTTTTAGCCCTGGAGTTTGCTTAATCCCATAAGACTCTATCTCTCCTCTCTGTTGACAAAACGAACAGCACTGAACTATCGGGGATCTGAGCTTCTGTCAAGATCCACTTCGCATCAAAAGTTACCGTTCCTCCACAGCTGTTTTATCAAAACTTCTGAATTAAAATCCGCACTTCCCTGCTTTCTATGACTCCCCTGGGTTTGCTTTGCATGCTTCTGTTGTCAGCCCTTCATTGACTCTAAACCTCACTTTTATAGACAAGTCGATGAAGTGTTGTGGACATGGTAAGCGATAGAAACATCAGAGGAGAGGTACCTGACTAATGCTTAGTGACTGGGAAAATACCACCCTCGCTCATCTCCTATACCACATCTGGCCCCAAGTCTCCTGTTTTTATGTTTTCCTGCATATAATTCCTCTTCGAGAATATGAAATCAGTAGATTAGCACAATCATCATTTTATTTTAGACTACTAAAATAAGTAGGGCTACACGTACATACAAGGGGACTACTCAACTGAAGCTGCTGCTTTGGGCTAGGGTGTAGATTTTACTTAGAACTTAGAACCCAGCAGGGGGAAAATGGCAAAGTGGAGTTCTGTGGGCTAAAGCGGAAGTTCTCCCCTCTGTGGGCAAAAGCGGAAGTTCTCCCCTCTATGGCAGCTAAAGCGGAAGTTCTCCCCTCTGTGGCAGCTAAAGCGGAA
>JADRCH010000028.1:11245193-11320678 GCA_019843965.1 Rhynchomys soricoides | reverse complement strand
GAGAGAGAGAGAGAGAGAGAGAGAGAGAGAGAGAGAGAGAGAGAGAGAAAAAAAACAGTACTATGTTATCTTAGGACTATCTTCTCCTTCAAAAATACTTCCTCATGTAACCCAGGCTTGCCTGGAACTTGCCCTAGAGAAGAGGATGACCATGAGCAAAAGCCTCCTGCTCCCAACTCCAAAGACCTCTATTCTAGGTGTCATCACCATGCCTGGTTTGGAAAAAAAAAAAAAAAAAAAAACACTTCCTTTTAAAAATATTCTTCTTTGAAAGTTTCAAGCATATATATGACATCTTTTTTATCGTTTTTAAAACGTTTCATTTATCCCTGGAGAATTTGTGTTGAATATTGTATACGATGTTGTATATACTTTAATTACATTCATTCTTCTCCCCAGAGCCTCCTCCACCTTCCTATCTACCAACCTTCATGTTCTTTTCAATTTTTTTTTAAAGACCAAAACAAAATCTGGAGTCCCGTTCATACTATCTGACTATTTCTGAGCATGGGGCCTGCCCAGTGCCACGCCAATAAAGAAAACTGACTTTTCCTCTCCAGTAGCTATCAAATGCAGGTAGCCCATTGGACAGAGATAGGACTCCACGCCCACTTTCTATCATGCTCATTTCTACAGCCATTCCTTCTCTCCAGCTTCCCTCAGTTCCCCCCAAACATTTCCCTCTCACCCTCTTGTTCTCTCCCAACGCGCACACACACACACACACACACACACACACATACACACACACTCTCACACACACACACATACACACACTCACACACATACACTCTCACATACACACACACATACACACACTCACACACACTCACACACACATACATGTACACACACATACACACACTCTCACACACACACATACACACATACTCACACACACACATACACTCTCACATACACACACACATACACGTACACACACACACACACACATACACGTACACACACGTACACACACACACACACACACCATTGAGTCTAATCAGCAACACCTCTAAACTGTACAGTTGTAGAGTCATCCATTGAGGCATGGACAATGTATCAGTGTCCACAGCCTCAATGAAAAGTGACTCTCCATGTGTAGTGCCTCCTCAGCCAGAAGTGAATCATGGAAGCTCCTATCCACTACGGGCTTCAATTTTTAACAGCCTTGAACTTATGCCAAAGGACCACAGCTGCTTAATTAGTTCATGGTTGCAACAACCGTGACATGCCCAGTGGACAGCATTTCACAGCACTTATCCACGTTCTCTGGCTCTTACATCCTTTCCGTCCCTTGTTCTTGAATGTTCCCTGGGCTTTGGTGAATATTTCTAAGCACCTACTAGATGCCTAGTTCCATGATGCTAGTTCCATGGTGAGTGCTAGGAACACACCTGTGAACATAATGGTATCATCTGCTCCCTTCAAAGCTTCTAGTCGAGGAAGGCAGTGTTGACACCTTCTGTGTAAATAGATACAGCTTTTTGAATTAATACTGTGGTTATTAATTGATAATAATATTTCTGTTTCATTGTAATTAATTAATCATTAATAATTGATAATTAAAACATATGGTTTATCATTATGAAACTGGGTTTCCAAAAAAAAAGTAGAAAATAGGTGACAGTAAAGACGGTAGCAGCTGATATTCAAATATGCAGATTAGCTAATAGAATATTTATATCTAAAGCAACCACAGGTACGATAGAGGAATAAACTGTTCTTAACTAACATTTCATCCTCACTAACTCACCTTCATGGTGCGGGAAGTTTCCCCAAGAACTGTTAGAGGAGGAAGGTAATGAACAGTCTTACCCAGCTGTGCTGCTGCACAGTGAGTGGCCCAGGAAGACATACCCAACGGGGAGGCCATAATCAAACTATTCTGCTAGAGAGATGTAGGTTTAAACTGCCCCTAAGTTCTAACCTTTATACTCAGAGATCAGTGCACCTCCCAAACCCCAGCAGAGAAGCTTCCTTGTGCAGTAGACAGTGATTAACACAGGTGATTAACACATTACAACAGGTAACGAAGTGCATAAGGAACCGTGGCATGCTCGGCTCTAGACAAGACATCTATGTCACACTCTGTCACCCTGAAAAGCTCAGGGATCACAGTGGCAAGGAGGGCATGAAGACTCTAAGACCTGAAGATAATAGATGTCTGAAGTGAAAAAGAATATGCCATGCACCATTGCCCACCTGAACCCTCAGTGGCTAAAACTGCATGCAAAGGCCTGCACAGAATCAAGCCAACCAAACTCTCAGCATGGATGGGGGAAGAGTGTCATGAATCCGCCCGGAGTCAAGAGGATATTGGCAGTGGGTGACTTCTGGAAAGAGAACGCCAGTTTTCCTCCAGGGTAACAAGAGACTTGTTTTATTTTCGTTTTTTGGTTTTTTAAAAACAGCACATGAGGTTAGTAAGGGAAAGTTCTAGGGAACAGGGGAGGGACTCAAGGGAAGGAAATGAGAAGACCAGCTATACAAAGCATATTGCATGCATGTATGAAATTCTCAAGTGACGAAAAAGAAATAAAACCACTTTTTTCCCCCTAAAATCGTATTCTTGCTCAATGCTGCAACAGATACCATTAAGGAAATTTAAAACTTTTATTTCTCAAAGTAGTCTAACTACAGACGCTACATTTTTTTTCTAACCAAGAGGCATTTATTTCTACAGGTAGATATTGAATAAGGATCTCTGACTCTAAAGAACTTTCAAGAAAGCATAGTATTAAAATCAAACACAATGCTATACAAGGTGGCACAAGAAGCATCGGAAGTAAAGGTAAAATTAAGTGACAGATGGTGTGGTGGATTGAATAAAAACAGCCCCCAGAAGCCCAATCGGGAGTGGCACTATAGGGAGGTGTGGCCTTGGCAGAGTGGGCGTGGCCTTGCCGGAGGAAGTGCGCCCCTGGGGCAGGCAAAAAGGTTTCAGATGCACAAGCCAGGTCTTGTCTCACTTTGTTCCTGTTTCCTGCAGATCCAGATGTCAGGACTCTTAGCTGTTTCCCTAGCACTGTGTCTGCCTGTGTCACCATGTTTTCCAGCATGATAATGTGCTCAACCTCTGAAACTGTAAGCCAGCCCCAATGAAATGTTTTCCTTTGTAAGACTTGCCTTGGCCATGGTGCCTCCTCATAGCATTAGAAACCCTTAAAGAGATGACCAAGTTATTTTAAGGTATCTGTGACATAACTTCGTGGAAGAACCTTTCCTATGTTACCACATGTAAATGGTTGCCCACAGCCACCCCAGGCCACGCATGCGGAAGCATATGCACGGCAGGTGGCATTCAGAGTGCAGGCTACTGCTGTAACAGTGCTATCACAAATGTCCCCACAGAGCATGCCTTCCTGTCGCTGTGTTTGTGCCTTCCTCCTTACTTCACCAGAACCTTCTCGTTGCTATGAGTCATAGGATTAACTGCTAGAAAAGAAAATCAAGGAGGAGGGGAGATAGCAGGGGCTGGGGACCGGAAATGGTTTGCTGAAGCCTGCAGGAGCCTCTTCCCTCTGGCAGGAAATGAAAAGCAACAGCCACCTGGTGATGTCCACAGAACCCTAGCTGCTTTTGACCTTAGGGGAGGTGGAACAGGCATGGAAAGTTGGAGCCATCAGCTCCTGAATGACAGAGCAGTAGATTCGAGGAAAGAGGGTGTAGCTCAGGATAGCCAGTGTTTCTTCCTTACTCACATGTGTTCAGGACACAATGCTCTGCTCCTAAAAATGGCAACAGTGCTGATTACAATGTTTGACATTTTATGCATCTCTTTTATTTAAAAAAACTATTTGACAATTAACAAAAAATGGTAAGCATCGCAGGCCTTTGTATGCATTTGTCCTACACCATAGGATCTACTGCAAAGCCAAGGACATGGCCAGGCACTCAATCATGTGATGGCCAGGGGTATTTCACAGAGTGTTTGGGGTAACTCTTGTCTTTGGATCACATCAATCCTGAATAAGTAATAGCCTTTATAAACCATGGGAAATTTGAGAATTATTTCCAGAAAAGTCTTTCACTACAGAAATACATTAAGAGTTAATATATGATTGTTAATGTAAAAAGTCACTTGCTTTTCCCTGAAGGTCACCGTCACCATTGATATTCATTCCATACTGAGAATTCTATGCACACGAAGGTCAAAGCTACCTGAGATTCCTCTCATGAGGAAAAATATTATTTTTTAAAGCGTTATCAATGCACACACATGTAGGCATATAAATATTTATTGGAAAGTTACTGCCTGTCAATGAAGAGGAGTGGGAATAGAGACAGCGTTCTGGGAATCCTCCCTGTGTGGCTGTGCTTGCAAAGCAGAAGGTTGCATTTACTTTACCCTTTCTACTTGAGTCTAGTGGGGAAAGGTCACTGTTTCATACAACATAAGTGCAAAGAGACCTGGAGCTCTATCCCAGTTTACAGACAGGGAAAGAGGGGCAACCCATGGGACTCAAGCTCACATTGGGTGGTTAAGACTAAAACACACTATTCTTCGTTCTCAATTCTTTCCTAGCTTTCTAATAAACCAGCGATCTATAGAAGAGGAAAGAGCCAGGCTAGCACATACAAACAGGAGGCAATAAAGGAGCAGACATTAATCTGTGACTCTGAGTTAGAGCCTGAGAAAAAGACAGCATCATAGGCTGATTCTTTGACTTCCCCATATCCTTGCATGTAAGAAAGCAGACATGTACAGGAGCGGAAATACAACCAGAAAGGATGAAAGGTCAAAGCTACACTATGTACACTCCTTTGACGGAGATTAAAGAAGTAGACTTAACAACAAACAAACAAACCAAAACCACAGAGGCGGAGCTCTAGAATGATAGGAGTACCACAGTTGAGGACACGATTGGAGACTTGGATAGAAACAGGTCATAGTCAGACAATGACACCACAAGAAAGACAGCAAAGGGCTTATGTACTAAAATGCTGGCCTGAGCTTCCAAACTGCAGAGCGATTTTTGTAAGTCTTCAATCCTGTTGCTCCTTCATTGACTTTTGTCAAGAGCAAAACTAGGAAGTGGTGGGACACACCACCTGTCTACCTCAGCACTGGTAATGTCAGGGCAACTCCAAACAATCTGCACCCAGGCCTGGGATGTGGTAGGATGTGCTAAGGCACTATAAATCCAGCCAGCATGAGGTTTGGCTCAGTGACCTGCCCTTCAGGCAGTGGACCAGGCTCAGACAAACAATGCAATAGCAACAGTAAAGCTCTTACCTCTGCCACATTCTTCAGCATGTTAAATCCTAGCTCGGGTCACACATGTCAGATTTATTTTAAAAACACATAACAAAAATAGAAACTATGAAATCCATTTGAGAAATGTGAAAATCGGGTCTATACACATTGTATCGTATTTCTTGAAGGTTGGAGCATGAGTGTCAAGGTCAGAGAGCCCTTGTTTCTAAAAACCTTGATCTGGTTCTCACTTCCATTTTATTTTGCAGAGTTGAGCTAAAAGTCACAATCACCATTAATGTAGAATTTTCTCAAAAGATACCATGCCAAATTTCAACTACATTATTTTCCAATGTGTGTACCTCCTCCTACATAGATTTTACTAATGGAAATGTAAATTTTGATATGAGTCCAGTAGTCTATTTCGATCACTATTTCAAAATCCATTCTGTACAAAAAAAAAAAAAAGGAATTAGTTTTCAACACCGGTACATACTTACAAATGTGTGTTCTTCAAACAATTAGTAATTTCCCCCACAACACCCTTCCAACATTGGACATGCCTTCCATTTGACATTTGTTCCAACTGAGAAGTTGTGGCTCCCTTACCATCCAGGCTGTGACGAAGTCCCCCATCCAGGTTCCAACAGCAGCTAATTTCATAAAACTTTCATTGCGGATGCCCATGTAGTCCGTGATGAGGTATGCTCTGTGGAAACAAACACAGGGCAACGCCCAGTCTGAGAGAGCTGTCCTGTCAAAGATGCCCAGTGCAGTCACAGACACTTTCCCTCTTAATAAGCTTCTTGGATATCACCTCACATTTGTTCATACGTGTGCAAAGGCAAGGGCAAGTTTGGGGGTGTCTGGGTCAGTTTCAGTTAGATTTGAAAACTGATTGGGAATCTGGCCATTTCTGTGTGCAGTCCACTCTTGAGCTGCAAGACCAACATCAGCCTTTGAGAACATTTGAACAGAAAGCCTCAGCGAAGGCGTCATTTCATGTTCACTCAAGTGTGAGCAGAGCTGAGACAATTCCCAACCCGGAGAGCTTGAGAGGAAAGACATGTTCTGTCAAGTTAGAACCAATGAAAAGGTGCTGGAGAGGGCCTCAGTATATCACACCAGGATAATGTTCAGAACACTGTCAATTTTTGAGAAAGTTATCTGCATGGTGAACTAAAGCAAAATTTGATTTAGTATGTGTGGATTCAATTATGACTGGAAACAACAACGATCAGAATGTTTACTGTATCTTTTCAGTTTTATATAGCTAATTCTTTTTTCTTAATTTTTTGTTTTTATTTTAATTTATTTATTTATTCACTTTGTATCCCAAACGACGCACCCTGCCCCATCCCACTTCTCCTCCCAGTTCCACCTTTAGAAATCTTCCCCATCTACCCATTCCTCTTCTCCAGAGGGAAGGGGAAGCCCCTCACGGGTACCACCCCACCCTAGGACATCCAATGATAGTAGGCCCAACAAGGCGGTTCAGTTAGGGGAAGAGGATCAAAACACAGGCAACAAAGACAAAGATAGCTCGTGAGCCAATTGTTAGGGGACTGACATGAAGACCAAGCTGTACATCCAATTGACAGGAGCCTGATATAGCTGTCTCCTGAGAGGCTCTGCCATAGCCTGACATATACAGAGGTGGATGCTCAAGGTCAACCATTGGACAGATTATGGGGTCCCCAGTGGAGGGTTTAGAGAAGGGTCTGAAGGAGCTGAAGGGGTTTGCAACCCCATAAGAACAATAATATCAACCAACCAGAGCACCCAGGGTCTAAACCACCAACTAAGGAGTACACGTGGAGGGACCCATGGCTCCAGCCATATACGTAGCAGAGGATGGCCTTGTAGAGCATCAATGGGAGAAGAAGAAGCCCTTGGTCATGTGAAGGCTAGATTCCCCAGTGTAGGGGAATTTGAGGGTGAGGAGGCAGAAATGGGTAGGTGAGTGGGGACACACCCTCACAGAAGCAGGGGAAGGGGGAATGGAATAGGGGGTTTCGGGGGAATCAGGAAAGGGGATAACATTTGAAATGTAAATAAAATATCCAATAAAAAAAGAATGTGTAGGGGGCCTAGGTCCAGCCCCTGAATGCTCTGTCATGTGGGTGGTTCAGTCTCTGTGAGCTCTCATGGGCTCAGGGTAGTTGACTCTGTTGGTCTTGCTGTGGTGTCCTTGATCCCTCTGACTCACTCATTTCTATCCCCCTCTCTACCTCAAGACTACCCAAGCACAGCCTGCTGTTTAGCTGTAGGTCTCTGCATCTATCTCCTTTTGCTGTTGGATGAAGTCTCTCAGGAGACAGTTATGCCAGGTTCCTGTCTGCAAGCATAGCGGAGAATCACTACTTCTTACTTGCTTACAATAACACAATTCATACTCTTTACAACTCAGGGAGAAATAGGTCGTGGTACAGCAGCATCAGGAATAAGACCATTTGTCTTGAAGGAAGTATTGCCCTTTCTATTTTCTCATGTTACAATTTTTACTAATTATTATTGTCTTGTGTCTCTAGACCAGTCAATATCACATGAGTAAATAAGTGGTTGCTAGGGATCAAATTTCTCTCCCCCGTTTTTCTTACCTGTAAGGTTTTTTATTCTGATTGTTTTAATCTCAATTTTGCCCCTTCTCCTAAAAATGATGATACCATATAATTTACAGTATTGATAAAAACATGCTTCTTAAATTGGTCTCAGGTAGATAATAACATGTTTGCAGTTTATCTACCGAAAACTGTAAAGTCCATTTTTAAAACCGATGAATCGAAAACCATCTTTAATTTGGTTATTTTCTTCCCAGAGTTATTTTTAGATGGTTCCATTATTTAAAAAAGAAAAAGGATATCTAAATAGGTTTGTTTTTTTTTTTAAAGAATACAATCTCATACTCTTAATGTAATTCTGTTTCTACAAATTTCATTCACCTTTGTTGGAAATTCTAGGTCAGCGGTTCTCAACTTTCACAATGCTGCGACCCTTTAATTCAGTTCCTCATGCTGTGGGGACCCCCAACTGTAAAATTTTTTTATTGCTAATTCCTAACTGTAATTTTGCTGCTCTCATAAATCATGATCTAAATATCTGATATGTAGGATGTCTTATTGTGACTCCCAAAGGGGCAGAGAAGCACAAGTTATGAACCACTGGTGTAGGTAAACGTGTCGAACTCATGTGCACGCAAACATTGTAGTTGGATTTCAGTATCATATGAAGAAGTGTCATTACATTAACCTGCGTGTTAGTCTGTGTACAGTGGGTCCATCACTTTTCATGTAGGTACAGTGATGTGGTTTACTACTTGGGTTTTCCAGATATGGGGAACAGCATCTAGAGTTTCACAACTTGTTCTGAGTAAGCACATCACGAATGAGTGAGAACAGAATATAAAATATCCCTGCCTCTCCCATACAGACTCATAATGATTATGCTATACCTGCCTCCTGCAAGTATTAATGGAGATATAAAACCATGAAGAAAATCTCCTTTGTACTTTAGTACATGACGCAAATATAAGGCCCTTGATGATGAATCAGAGTCAGAAGCCAACAGGAGCATTAGCCACTACTCAGAGCTACCACATGTACTGGACACCCTCTGTTTTAGGCTCACTGACCGAAACGTCAATATGAAAGCTCCCAAGTGAGCACGACTTGCTGCTAGCCAGTTCAGCACCACAACCATCACAGAACAGCTCTGAGACAGTTAAATCCATGCACTTTGGAGGTATCCGCTTTGGCAAACGTCCACCATTTTCAATGACACCATTTTGCTGAATAGACTCAATGACATCTTACTTGTACATTTTACCAATGAGTAAAAGTGATTAGGGTACATTGTGTGTGTGTGTGTGTGTGTGTGTGTGTGTTTGTGTGTGTGTGAATGCACATTTTGTTTTAGCAGATAGTCTGAATATACTGGCAACAGATCAGTGATCCAGCCAAGAACAACTCAAGTCTAATTAAAAAAAAAATAATAAGCCCTCTAAAATCTGTTTAAATGTTAATAAAACATCAGAGACTAAAGAAATTAGAGCAGTCCTTTGGAGAAAACTGTGGGTCTTCCCTGCAGACACTTCTTTTTCTGTATACAAGGCAATGAAAAGCTGGGCTTGGCCTGATCACAGAACAGACCCTGTGGTGTGAAGCAAGAATATTGGGAACCTAAAGAGCAGTAAATCTGCTGAGGAAGGAAGAACTCAGGATAGGACACAACTCACAGCTGCTTTGCCTTCCCTGGCTTTTGTCACACTCTGAACTTCTTAAAGGAAGTAACCACAAGATTAAGTCAAGTCAAAAATATTGCTACAATATATGTTAATGAGACTATTGTAGATCTTAACTCATTACAGAGTGTGGTCTAGGAAAAGACAAGGCCATGAAGAGCTAGAACAGTGGTTCTAAACATGTGGGTCATGGCCCCTTTGAGGACATCAAATGATCCTTTCAAAGGAGTCTCTGAAGACCATTGGAAATATCAGGTATATAGATTACAACTCATAACAGTAGCAAAATTACAATCATGAGGTTACAATGAAATAATTTTATGGCTGAGGGTCACCACAACGTGAGGAACAGTGTTAATGGGCTGCAGTGTTAGGAAAGTTGAGAATCACTGGGCTGAAGAAAGGAGAGAGGGGGAGAGAGAGTTCATCCTTAATGAACTTGCAAATCAGCTCTCACCACCCTCACCTTATCCTGTATGACAGAATTACCTTCTTTCAGTTTTTTTTCTTCCAACAGAGAAAGTTATGAGCCTCTTCTCAAAAATTAAATATATGTTAGATCCTATATACATTCCATACGTGATATCTGCTGGTTATTCAGAAATGAGTAAACAGTAAACATGACCATATGGCTGAAAGCCCAGATTAAAAACATATTTAAACATAATGAGCTCCAGGAAATTGGGGAGAGGTTTGAGCTATTTTATTCACTGCTGGTATCCCAGCATCTACAGAGCTGCCTGAATTAGGCAAATAATCACTGAACATTTGTTTAATTTATAACGAATGGAATATGCATGTTCATATGTCATGGGTGGTCTATGTATATTAAGCTTTAGAAACATCCACAAAATGGGGTTGAATCATGGAGAACTTGTTCACAGAGGAAGGTGTCAGGAAGCTGGACGTGTTGGGTGTGTTTTCTTTTCTCTAACTGCTTTTGTAGTTCCTTAATGCAGGATGACTGCCCAACTTACCTAGAGTCCTCTACGATGACAGGTATATAGTAATGGTACTTCCCTGTGGCTATGGGCATACAATGGGTCCTACCTGTTACAACAATACAGATGAAGTAGTGCTGTTTATGAACTAGCCAGAGGGTTTAAAGAAGAACAGTGAAGTATGAGGACCAGTGACTAGTCTTATTTTTATTGCTTTTGATGAATACGTTATAGGCGTGTAGACCTGACATAAGAACATTCAACAATCACTTCATTAACGTGCACATCAATTGACATTTAATCCTGTTTCCCTGTTGGGTTCTAAAGAACATATAATTCTTTGATTTTTTTTTTTTTTCGCTTCAATAATTTTAGCCAAAGGGAAGATCACTGTAGAAACTGAAATTGTGAAATTTCACCTACTCAGTTGTTGGGCATAGATTCAGAATTAGCTTTTATTGCTGGAAGGCAATTATAATTTGCTTTCCTTGGTGTTACAGTGAGTTATTTCAAGCCTACGTCATGTGGACTTAGACTGGTATTTCCGCTATTAATAGATCTTGAAAATCTTGCATATGGATCCCCCCTTCCAGGGAAAATTTCTAAGTTAATCTCTTAGAATTAATTTTACTTTCAATTTTTTCAAACTTTGCACTTAACTATCAAACCTGTTACAAATATGTGGAGACTTCAACAGACAGCTTCTTGGAAAGGGCAGTAATTAATTATCCCAACAGCTCAGCAACAAAAACAACTAAGACTATATCACACCCTAAAACCTAGGTGCTCAATGACTAGAATTAATAGACTCAAAAATGAGCTAAATAGTCAGTGAAAGTATACTAAGATAGATGGTTCTTACAGGTGAGAGTCCTGATCACTAACAATAAAAGTTCCAGTTCACATCCACCAATTATTTATACTAAATGGTGGTAGTCAATGCCAGGTGATTTAGGGGCTTGCGTCTCTGAAAGTTTAACAGGGAGCTATAAACATAGATCACCAACCCAATATGGATTCATGCTTCACTGGAGATCCATCTGTGGTCAGCTGGATTCATAATGTCACGGCTGTCTCTACCAGCCATTTTTGGGCAACATAAACAAGATTGGGGGCTCGATACACAGGTAAATCATGGGCAAAGAGTTGACTTACTGTCAGGAGCTTGCCCCAGCAATGGTTTTCTCTAGAAGGCAGCCAAGGAGGGGTGGAGTAAAACTTGGTTTTATGAAACTAAAAGTTGCTTAGTATAAATAATATTTACTCCCCTTGCTTCTTCCTCCTTGATTCTTCCTTATTGTGAAGCCAGAAGCCTATGGCTTCAGATGAATTAACATCTGTTGCTTACAGACTTGGGGGAGATTTATCACTAGCACTCTGGCTAGTGGGGCCAGGAGCCCCTCGCTTGTCAAGCTAGTTAACTCTCTGTGAACCAAAGAGATAGCAAAAGAAAAAATTTATATCCTTTATACAGGCAAATACACACAGACATACACACATCCATACATATACATACTTCGGCCGAGCCCAGTCACCTGTCTCAATCAATTCCACAAGTGTTCATGCTTGCTTGCTTACCATCTACCTACACACACATATAAACAAACAGACATTCCCATTTGGATGGATGGATAGAACAGAGCTCCCCAAACCAACCCCATCCTCTTTATTTCTTTTCTCTGGTGTTTTTATAGACAACAGTTCTTAGAAAAGTACCTCAGAGGTAAAATGTTACACAAAATGGGAGTCACAGAAGGATGTTGATATTAAGTCCAAAGCAGTGTTTCATTCTGTAAGCTCATTATAAGTTCAAAGCAACAGTTTCACACGGCCTTATCCTATCAGTGTACACCTGTGGCTTCATCCCCGGATCTGACCTAGAATCAATGTTTTTCCTTGAACACAAATTTGTCCCCAGCCTATTTCTCTTTTTTAGGGTAATTGTGAAAGCTCGTTGTATTTTTTATTATGTAGCCTTAACTTACTATTATGAAGAATGGGCACATTTAATTCTTGATTCTAACTTTATTACATCTGTCTAGCAAAACAACTAGAACCATCTCTTAAAACGTTCTTTCTAAGATTATTTTAATCAAATCAGGAATTTTATAAAATCATTAATTCATCTAAATAGCATTAATTCATGAAAGTTCATCTTTATGTTGATCTGTAGGAAATCTGCTCAATAGGGTGGGCTGATGCCCAAGGATTATTATATTAATTTAATAATGACAAGAAAGGTATATAAGCTTCAAGGAGCAATCCTGAGATGCAGTCTCTTTGGGGCATTGCCTCTCAGAGGTCACACATCTTAGTCCATGCAAAGAAAAGTGGCCATCTCCAGGAAAGCTACCTGCTAGCCTTAGTCTTTCCTAGATGGCCTCTGACAATTTACAACAGCAGAACTCTATGTCAAACAAACACTTGAAAAAGAAAAGAAAACTTTAAGTATTCTTAACTTATTGAGGTTAAACAGAAAAAAGAACAAAAAAAAAACAAATACAAAACAAACCTATCACCACACCAGGAAGTAAGCATGGATAATTGAATAAGCTTTTTCTAAATCTGTTAGGTTTAAAATGATTTATATCTAAAGTCATTTTAGATTTAAAAATAATTAATAATTTTTAGTCATTTAACCAATCAGTGCCCAAATAATCACACTTTAGTATGGCTGCTCAAAATTTCTCACTTTGACTTTCGAAAAGACTTTGGTGCAGCTTAACATGCATATAAGAACTTTCTGGCTAGAACTAGGCTATAAAGCTATGGAATAAATGAGTGTGGCCATGCTATAAATATTGTAGACAGCTGAGTAAAGGACCCATGGATGGTTGAAGGTGCACCTAGCCCTAACAAGGCTCACTGACAGCCTGCCAGCTCAAATTCCTCAGCATTCGCCTTCTATTCCCTGTTATTTACAAATTGAAAACATGTATATACCTTGAATTTTAACTGACCAAACCCACTCTGGATGTGTAGACTTCATAGCAATTCTTCCTTTCATTCCTTACCAAACCTCAGCCCATTCAGTGAACTCCACTGTGTGAGATACAGACACACTATCGCACTAAGAGTCCCCATCCCTTCACCCTCAGCAAAAATAAAATCAATCACTAAAGTGGTTTCTGAAGGGCTCTCAATTCAGTTCAAGTTATCTGTCATCATCACTATTGATCTGCTCATAATTATTTCTAATATGAAATTTAAAAGTCTCCTATTTTCCTGGGATATTTCTTGTTTGTAGATTCTTTTCTGCCATTATGATGGCAGAAAATGTATTTCTGGGTAAGAAATACAGCTTACTGGAGGAGCTAGGGTCATGAGACTAGAAACCAGTTTTGATATTACGATGGTTTGGACCTGTGCTCTTCCCCCAAAAGCCCTTGTGTTGAAGGCGTGGTCTCCAGCCCCTAGCACTACTGGGAGGTGTTGGTACCTTTACAAGGTAGAACCTACTGGGACCTCTAGAGATATGCCTTGGAGGGGCACAATGGGCCATAAGATGAGCAACTTGGCTCAATTAAACATGCCTGCTGTGATGGTTTACCATGCCACAAGCTTTGCTAGTTATGTACTGAAACATTCAAAACAGTTTAAAAATAGATTTTTCTTATTACAGACTGATTATCTCAAGTGCTTATGATAGGAAAAGGAAGCTACTGACCCAGCAACTTATCTCATGCCTCCATGACCTGGAAAAAAAAAACACTCAAACTTGATAATCATGCATTTTCTTATTATAGCGCATAATGTGTATATATATGTATGTTTACTAATATCACACTGAACCAGATATAACTAATACGTATTAAGCAGGATTAATTAAACGGTAAATTCACACATGCAAAGCCAAGTTTGAGTAGTAACACCCAATTCCTTACCAGTTTTCAGGGTGGGGCAAGTTAAACATCTTAGTAGAATATTATAAGAATTATTAATGAATGGTTGTATGTAAAAATATTTAGTAAGTTTAAAGCATTACAGGTAAGGAACAAAATTTTCCTTCGCAGGATTTTGGTTAATATTACAGATGAAAAAAAGAAAAGAATTATGTTCTAGGACAAACAAGTTCATACTAAACAAAAGTAGAGAGGTAACTTAACAGCTGTCCAATTGGAATTCAGGCCTACTCCACAAAGGGTCTTATCTAGTCCTGTAAGCTTAGTCAACTACCAGTGACTGGTTAGGGCATGAATCACGGACCTACTACTGCCACGTTCTTAAGCCAACATAATTCCTATGTCCCAAATACTTATGCTTTATACTCACAGATGAGCGTGGATTTCACCCTTTATCAGAGGGGTTTCTTTTTACAACAGATGGAAAGCATCCCAGAAAGTCACCGTTGGTCGAAGGGCAGAGAAAAACTAACTCATCATGAGGTGCTCAGCCACAGTTACTAGAACTCAGTATCTACACCTAAGGCTCAGGAAACAGTGGAAGGGGGATCGGAAAGACTGGAAGAGCCAGACAGCCAGGAAGTCTGTGGCAAGATTGTGTCTTCTATATATGACAGGGAAGCTGCACCCAATCAATCTCAACAAAACAGTGTCTAAACAAAACCTGAACAATGGCAACAGGGGTGGGGGGAAGTCTCATGGGATCCCACCCCTAGACAGAGCTACAGGTATTTAACAAATGATGAGAGATGAAGAGTTAGTCCTCCCTACTGAGGGACCCATTAACTGGTTGTCCAGTATGAACTGTCAGCCCTAAGAACATACATACAAGCAACACTAAACAGACTCCAAAGGTGCTCCTTACATATTTACTCACACGCACACATATTATTTAAATAAGTTGACATCAGAGAAAATTACTTGTGTGTGTCTGTGTGAGTGTTGTATGTATGTATGACAGTAATAATTAGACAAAAAGAAGTCACAGACTTGAGAATGAGATCAGAGGCCCTGGAGGAGTAGAGAGAGGTAGGAATGATATAAATACAGGGTGTCTGTGTGTGTGTGTGTGTGTATGTCTGTGTGTGTGTCTGTGTGTGTGTATGTATATATATGTGTGTGACAATAATCAGAAAAAGCGAACCTACAAATCCAATAGTGACATAGGAAGCCCTGGAGGAGAAGAGAGAGGTGGAAATGATGTAAATACAGGGTGTCTGTGTGTGTGTGATTTTTAGATGTAAGTTTAATTTTTAAAAGGCAAACATCTAAACCTGCTTGCATTTCCTCAAATACTGTAACAGTTCATGCTCTCTCGGGCACACAAGGATAGGGAGGCCCTCTGCAAGCTCTCTCCCCTACCATCATCTTTCACTGTACAATCCAACCTGCAAATCAGTCCTCCAAGTCCCCATCATTCTGTGACATCCCTATTGTCGCTGCGCCCACGCTCTCTGAGTCTGAAGTGCCGCTGTCTACCTTCCTGCTGACATTAATAACTCAGCCTGTACACTCAGAAACCTCTGCCATTGTGTGCAAATCCCTCCTCTCCTGGATGTGTCATAACACTTAGACTATACCCTGATGTTACACAGCTCTCCGTAAATGAAACCCGTTCAGCAAAGGTGAATGCCATGTGTCGTTCACCTAAGCAAGGCAACTTCTTTGTCCAGTGTAGAGTAGGTTTTAGGAAGGCAATAAATATTTACATGATTCAAATAGCTACATAATTAGAGTAAGAAAATTAATTATTTCAACACCAGAGAAAACCGAAAGTTACATAAAAGCATTGAAAGTGAAAACAGGGTTACAATAACATAGATAAAAGTAAAAGATAACACCAAGGATAAATTATGAGTCACTTAATTATGACATCCAAGCAAAGGGAGAGAGAAGTATCATTGCTTCATGTCAATCGCTCTTTTTAAAAGAAAACATTAGAGGCCAGAGCATAGTCAAATCAAACTGAAGAAGGTGCCCTTGACTGTCTGCATTTGTGTTTTATTTGGCTGAAAATAAAAAGATAAAAAATATTGTGGGCCTATTAAAATCCCAGTTTTTAAAAAGAACCCTTTAAATGAGATGGTATCAACCACAATTTAGATTTCTAAGATTTTGATTTTGATTTTATTTGTATGTGTGCCTGCATGTATGTATGTGCACTGTGTGCATGTCTAATGTCCATGGAGGCCAGAAAGAGGGAGTGACAGCCCATAGAACAGGAGCTGCAAGTGGTTGTAAGCTGCCACACGAGTGTGGGAAATAAATCTGGGTCTTTTGCAAAAGCAACAATACTCTGAACTGCTAAACCATCGTTCCAAACCCTCAAATACATAATGTAATACGTCAGTTTGCTGGTGTAAGCAGTAGAAAAGCCATATAGCAAAATACATTTATTTTACCCTTGTAAGTAAAACAAAGACAATTTACTTCGCTGTCCTTCAAATGGATGGTGCCAAACTACATTTGCTGTTTGTTCTCACCAGAACTTAGATGTCCTCAAGGTAAAGGGGAACAAAGCTAAAAATTAACTTTAAGTTATAGACGTGTCCTTTGGACCGTCTTTCTGATTATTTATTTATTTATTTCAAGGATCAAAATCTGCAGTCAAGTTTGATGTGTAAAAATGAGCCTGTCTTAACTTCCAAGGAGGTAAGCACAGGATAGTGTTAAATAAGGTTCAATGCGTTTAAAAGTATTCAAATGCATGTATATGACAAACCGCCATTTCTGTGACCACCTGAGCCAGAATGGCATGAATTCACTTCCCCTGCCTAATGATATTTCTTCCACACATACTAGAAGCTCATGATTCTCACAACAAAGATGTTCCTAAGATTTTGATGCTATTCAAAGTAGGACATTAAATTCTGTTTCAATGGATGTATCTATAAAGTTAAGTAATTTTAAAAAGCCAAGCGAGATAAGAAACAGATAAATATAATCACTTTTAGCAGAAAGTGTAGCTTGTCCACATGTACAATAAATTGGAAAAAAAACTAGAAGATGAGTCTATGTCATTACTTCCTATAAAAATTTCCAATCCAAGGTGTTTACAAAGGCAACTCTTTTCCTCCTGTGCCTCTTCCCTCCTCCTCTGTCTTCTTGATACGAACATGGCATTTCTAGTCCCAGCTGTACCAGCTCTTGTCATTTAGAGTTTCTATTCTTCCTTGTAGAGCTAAACAACCTTAGTAACATAGCTAAGCAGTGACTAAGTTTGCATTTATTATGTCACATGATAGAAATGTAAAGACAAAATTCCTACAGCACAATACATAGTCTCTGCATAATCCAAAATATTTACTGGTTGTCTTAGTCAGGGTTTCTATTCCTGCACAAACATCATGACCAAGAAGCAAGTTGGGGAGGAAAGGGTTTATTAGCTTACACTTCCATGCTGCTGTTCATCACCAAAGGAAGTCAGGACTGGAACTAAACAGGTCAGGAAGTAGGAGCTGATGCAGAGACCATGGAGGGATGTTTCTTACTGGCTTGCTCAGCTTGCTTTCTTATAGAACCCAGAACTACCAGCTCAGGGATAGCACCACCCACAATGAGTCCTCCCCTCTTGATCACTAATTGAGAAAATGCCTTACAGCTGGATCACATGGTGGTATTTCCTCACCAGAAGCTCCTTTTTCTGTGATAACTACAGTTGTGTCAAGTTGACACACAAAACCAGCCAGTACAATTGACCCTTTGTCAACTTGACACATAAACACATCACTATTATGCCTCAATCCTTACTTTCTTATTCATCCCCAAGATCTAAATAATTTTAAAAGTCCCACAGTCTTTACATATTAAAAGTTCAATCCCTTTAAAATATCCAATATCTTTTAAAATTCAAAGTCTTTCAAAAATTCAAAGTCTCTTAACTATGGGCTCCACTAAAATACCTTCTTACTTCAAGAGGGAAAAATATCAGGCCACAGTCACAATCAAAAGCAAAATCAAACTCTAACCGTCCAATGTCTGGGATCCACTCACAATCTTCTGGATTCCTCCAAGGGCTTGAGTCACTTCTCCAGCTCTGCCCTTTGTAGCACACACCTTGTCTTCTAGGCTCCAGATGCCTGTAATCCACTGCTGCTGTTCTTGGTGGTCATCTCATGGTACTGGCATCTCCAAAACACTGCTGTCTTCCGCTGTAACCAGGCTTCACTAATAGCCTCTCATAGGCTCTCTTCATGGTGCCAAGCCTCAACTCCTTTGCATGACCCCTTCAGTCCTGGGCCATCAATTGCAACTGAGGCTGCACCTTCACCAATGGCCTTGCTTGGTCTCTCACAGTGCCGATCCTCAGCTGCTTTCCATGACCCCTTCATGCCTTCAAAACCAGTAACACCTGGGTGACTCTTACACATTACCAAGTCCAGCCACAGCACAAGGTACAACCTTGGCTATCTCTGGGACACAGCCTCTGTGCTCTCAGAAAACATTTCCAAGAAGATTTCACCTTAGTGATGCTTGTCTCTTCTTAATCACTGCTAATTTCTTAGCTCCAGCTAACCAGAATCAACAGACCCAGTAATGCAAAGTTTTCACATTAGTAGTTCTGGTATCTTGTTAATCACAACTGATTCTTCAGCCCCAGCTAACCAAAACCACAGAATTTTCACAATCAAATAGCAACAGCCCTCATAAGAGACTTTAATCTTCCCTCTGATATTTCACAAGCCAGGCCTCCATCTTCTGCACTGTTCTCAACATTATCTTCCAAGCTCCTACACAACATCCCACAGAGCTCTTAACACCAAATGGATCTTCTAGCCCAAAGTTCCAAAGTCCTTCCACAGTCCTCCCCAAAACATGGTCAGATTGACACAGGAATACCCCACTATGCTGGTACCAAATTGTCTTAGTCAGGGTTTCTATTCCTGCACAAACATCATGACCATGAATGGAGGAATAGGTTTATTCAGCTTACACTTCCACCTTGCTGTTCATCACCAAAGGAATTCAGGACTGGAACTCAAGCATGTCAGGAAGCAGGAGCTGGTGCAGAGGCCATGGAGGGATGTTTCTTACTGGCTTGCTTCCCCTGGCTTGTTCAGCTTGCTCTCTTATAGAACCCAAGACAGACCAGGGATGGTACCACCTACAAGGGGCCCTCCCCTCTTGATCACTAATTGAGAAAATGCCTTGCAGCTGGATTTAATGGAGGCATTTCCTCACCTGAAGCACCTTTCTCTGTGATAACTCCAGCTTGTGTCAAGTTGACACACAAAACCAGCCAGGACAGTCGTCCCCCCAAACTCCTTAAAATTCATCAGATCATCAAAATTAAAACCATATTCTATGTAAAATGAAGTTATAGTATATTATCAGAGTTATATTTCAAGAAATATCAACTTTGGTTTGAAATTTTTCAGGAGCCTATGGTTGAAGGACACACTCTAACACAGTGTGGCAGGTACAGGAAACATCAGATTTAAGGTTTCAGGCATAACTCACAAAAGCTTAGTTGTCAGCAGAAAGATCCTGTTATTTATGACTGAAGCTAGCACTAAGTTATTGTACCCAATGTTAACATGAATAAAAGCATAAAATTTTCACCCTATGAAATGATTACCATATTTAAGCATCTCATTTTAAGATAATGATCTATTGAGTAAGATTAATGATATTCATTTATAATTATTATCTCCATAAAAAATCAATGAAGCTCACTTTGGTTATGCATCCACAGGAAAACAAGGACAAAGAGACACGAGGAAAGTCTAAGAGAATCTCTCTGTGAGGTGGCATTAGTGAGTACCACAGCCTTACATGCTAACAGGCGCTTAACAAGATCCTGTGAAAATAGACAATTTTGCCCAACACCAAGCCACAGTGATGTATGGCAAGCAAAAATGTTTAACCACTGGCTTTGCAATCAGAAGTCTCCTACATGGCAATGATGTTTTGGCTATTTGGCTTGGTGTTTTAAATGTACAAGGGACAAGGGTAGGGATCCAGTCTTAATTTCCCTCAGAAGCACGCACACATTCAGGCTGTGTATCTTTGTATTTCCTTTAGCTGGTTAATAAGTTCAGCCTTTCTTATCTTCCCTGTTTATGCTCTGCCATCCCTGAATTGTATGCAGCAGCACGCCACCTTCTTACTTTATGGGAGTTCACAGTTAAAGAGTTTGCCTTATGTCTCGGTAGAGACTTCGAGCTTTTCAACAATGCTAGAACCATTTTGACTTCAAGACTGCTGATGTTGCATGAATGCATTTTGCATTAGATTACCATCTACCTATGGCAGTCAGGGGTGGGATGCTGTAGGTTGAATCTGGAATGTTCCTTCAACAATTTCATAACCTGACCATTGAGTGACCAGCTGGAGGTGATCTTTAGGGAGAAAAGTTGGTGGAGCTTTTAAGAGGCTAGGATCAAATTGGTGGAAGTGGACCATAAGGACGTTGACCTTCTATCTCAGACCTATCTCCAAGCCTCTCTCTTTGTTCCACTATTGTGTGACTAGCCATGGCCTCCTGTTCTACAGCCATGGACAACCTTGTACCTTCCTCACTCTGATGGATGGAAACCCCCTGAGGCCATAAGCCCAGATAAATCTCTTCCGCTTGAACTTACGCTGTCAGCATTTTGTCACAATGGCAGTGTGCGCTACACACATGATCCTGTGATGCACACATAGCTAATCAGTCTTTGACCAAATGGATGATGCAGGTACATTAGGAAAGGAAGGTATTGCTCCATATCCCACAGAAGGTAAACAAAGGAAGTATTCATGTTAAGAAATCTTATGCCAGTAAAGTTGAAATGTTGATTTAAAAAATTAACATATTTCTAGAAAATCATCTAGAATATGCCAAACTGTATACTAGAACAAAAAAGAAATTAAAAAATAGACCTACAACCACTCACAAAATTTATTTCATAGCTACAAACTTCCCAACAATAAAAATTCTAGGTCCAGATGTGCACATGGGCACCCAGGGACTTGTGAAGAAATGTTGACAACGTGGGTATACATAAGAGTCTGCGACCGGAAACAACCAGAATGCCCATCAATAGAGCAGATACACGGATTGTGGCGTTATCACACAATGCAGACTACTCAATGGTGAAAGTGAACAAATCAGTATGCCGTAACATCCGACGGATCTTAGGAATCTACGCTGAACATCTAAAGGAGAAAGCATACCACAGGGCTGCAATGTATATAAGCTCAGGAAAAGACAACAGTCAGCAACACTAGAGAAGTCTTCCATGAGGTATAGCTATGAAGCATCGCCAGAAAGAAAGACAGTGGTTGTCTGTGGGAAGGAGAGGTTTACCATTATGGAATTCAGCCAGAGGCCTCTGAGATGCTTGGAATGTTTTTTCATTTAATGTGATTGGTGATAACCTGGGCAACATGAGTAACCACTTCACACGATAATTCCCTTTCACAAAATTCTGTTGTGCATATGTGCTGTATAACCTTTTCTGTAGGTATATTAACAGACTGAAAAACATAAAAAAAGAAAACCTGCTTGCACAGTAGAAGCCCTGGAAGGGGTGGTCGCTACAAGCATTTTATAAGAAAACCACTAGGGTAATGTTTGAGAGAAAATTCTTTTTAACTTCGATTGAAGGTGCTCGTACTGGGACATAGAGGAAGAACAGACTCCTGAAGTGTGATCCAGGCTCTGCCTTGGAATGGACAATCTGGGATACTACCTGCTGAGGAGGACATGATACAGAGCAACCGAGGACAATGTTAGAACCTCAGGATGCATGGAATGGCACTACATCATTGAGTGTCAACTTCTTTTATTTCGAGGGGTAACATAGCAGATCTCACGGGAGTATACTCACTGAGGTCCAGGAAGGATCACTAGCTTTAGCGATTTCTGGCTCAATCAGAGTTAATGGAAGAGACTGGTTAAGACTGTGAGGCTCTAGCACAGCCCTCAGGACTCTTGTTAGGCAAGCTCATTAGACCTGACAGTTGAAAAGAACCTGAGAAAGGTCCAGAAAGATGAGACTTCTCCAAACATACTCTGGCCATGTAGATGGCCAGGCAGCTCATGGGACTGTCGTAGCAGCTGGGATCAGTACACAGTCTGATCAGTGAAAGCTCTTCTACCACTGTGGAGTTAGGGATACCCATAGACAATGCAGAACTGAGTCACCTATAAGAACCCTATGAGGCAAAAGTCCACACCACCTTGAGGGTCTAAATTTCAACAGTGACTAGCAATAGAGAGTCACAGAGGGAAGAGAAGAACAATTAAATGGTATAGCACTTTCTTTGGCTGTTACTTTAAAAAATGCAAACTCCAGGACCTGAGCCTGGCATTATTCCTGGAACTTCAGGAAGGCATTATTCGAGTTAATTCAGTGGTGAAACATGAAAGCAATATGGATCTTTTTACTAGGGAATGCAGGTAGAGATTCGAGCCATTAATTTGATAGGTTAAAATATGTCAGTGCAAATCTGCAATCTGATTTTGTGAGGCATCTATGCCACCCGAATAGGATGCCAGAGATTTCTGCACAATCGGCTTAAGTTTGGCAGACATATTATACCCCACAAAACTGACAGCATCAGATTTTGCTAGCAATTAAAAAGTCTGCTAGGGGTTTTTCTCCAGGCAGTGCAGGTACAAGAAGCTTAGAAACATCCATCCCTGAAAGACTAGGCACTGAGGATGCCTCCCAGCCATCTGCAACTTCACATAAAAGTAGCTGCTTATCCCTGAAGGAGAGGACCACCTACTTATTCATTTTTTCAGCTATATTGATTAAATACCACCTATAAGCCATAGAGTGTGCTAGGTGATGGGAATACCAAGATGAATGAGACACAGTCATTACCATACAGCAAATGAAAAAGGGCTTGCAAACAAGCCCTAAGGAGAAATGCTTCGTGAGGGGAGCTAGGCTGGGATGAAAGTCACCTGAATCTCCTGGGGGTGGGAGTAGGGAGTGGGGGAAGGGCAGAGAACAGAGAAAGCCTCAGAAAGGACAAAGAAGGGCTGGAAGGAGAAGGAAGCAGACAGGCGTCCAGTGGCAAGAAGCACTGGCGGGGCTGTAGAATGAGGTGGGAAAGTGACAATGCCACATGAATACCATCCATGTTGTATCTTTAAAAGACTTTTCATTTAGGGAACTGTCTGGATCAAGCTATCTCAGCAAATAAGCAGCAGCAAGTAATTTTGGTTAGATGAAGAGATGAGGATGGTAATGTACAGATGGTAAAGAATAAGTGATAGGTACATGGAAGACTGATGATAGATGAATGTAAGTGATAGATCATAGATGATAGCGAGATAATAGGTAGATGCCTAGACAGATAGGTAATAAGTAGATACCTAGATAGAAAGATGATAGATACCTAGGTAGGTAGGTAGGTAGGTAGGTAGGTAGGTAGATAGAAAGAAAGAAAGATGATAGATAGATACCTAGGTAGGTGGGTAGATACATACATACATACATACATACATACATAGACAGATGGTAGACTAACAGATTCTGAGTACACATGCACTTTATACAAATAGACTTATTCAAAGAATTGGTTTATAGAATTGTAGGGTTGGCAAATCCACATGCTCTGCAGAGCAGGTTAACAGGTCTGAAGAACCAGACAGGAGCTGGCATTTGGAATATTCAGGAATGTCTCTTCCTTCTAAGATCCTCCAACTGACTGCGTGAGGTCCACCTCATACTGAATGAAGTTCCTTTACCATTACTTAAAGCTGCCTATCTGAAGACACCAACATCATCTACCAAACACTGTTAGACTGATTCCCACACTTAACACTGACCAACAGTGTGCTGTGCCTGGCCAAGTGAACTTACAAAAAACAAAAATCATTGAATTTTACCAACTTACATTATAAAGACATATTTGTGTTTCTATGCAAAACTACAATTACCATAAACATCTTTAGAAATATTTTTGAATCACCACAATGCCAAGTTGAGATTTAAAAGGTTTTTTTTTTTTTTTTTTGAAGTTAGTTGTTTAATTTTGTATGTATATGTATCTATCTACCAAACACATAGAAGAAGTGTGGAAGTCAGGGACAATCTATAGGAGCGAGTTATCTCTGTCCACCATGTGGGTTCCAGGGACTGAGGTCAGGTCATTTGCTTAATGACAACACTCTTACCCTCTGAGCCATCTCACTGGTCCCTAATTTAAAAATTAAACACAAAAATTCTATATCTAAAATTCCCCCAACACACACACACACATACACACACTCATGTGAGTACTCAGATATATACACATGTGCATAGGCACAGTGTGCACACACATACCTATGCACTCTCCTGAGTGCATGTGTGCATGTACCCACACACATGCATGGGCACACATGCACATACTCGCGCACACATAGACACATATGCACAAACACCTGGGTACAGGTGCCGGTGCTTGTGTAACACATATACACAACTCATCAAGCAGAAAAGTTACCTGTCATGGATGCCATCGTCAACACTCATTTACCATCTTTCAATCTTTTACAGTTCACACAATCGATTGCTGAAGCACTTCTGATTTTTTAGGTCACATCAAATCATACCCACTTCTTAACAACAAACATCCATGTTTTTTTTTTTCATTTCTACACAATTTCTGGCCCCTTTCTGTTACTGACGCTAGGGCTGTTTGTGCTGCCAGGCACTATCTTTCTGTTCACATTGGACCGGCTGCACACTATCAGAAAATTGCTCACTTCCATGCCCAATCTAAAAAGCTTGTCTCTGAAACCCAAAGGTATCCACCTTGAAAGCCTCATGAACACGAGACTCATGTTTGGGTTACGTATTTTTTAATCAAGTGACTCGATTTTCCCATCAAAAGTAGACCATCTCTTGAACAAACAAACAAACAAAAAACATATGTTGCTACCAGACCTCTCTGCTCAGAGGTCAACAGCCTGAGAGCAGAGCTGTTATTTTAACAGTGTAGCTCACCAGCAGCCAGCCCTTGACAATCAGAAGCCTGCTAGAGCCTTGGGCATGTCAGGACCCTATGTGAGCAGAGCTAGCCGATGTTTAACAAAGTGCCCAAGGCTACAAACTCTCAATGGATGCCAGTTAAATCAAAAGAGAAAGAATAAATTGTTCTTCTGTAGTTGGAAAGGACTTTGCCATCAGATCAGGGTGTTGGATATATGTGGATTCAGTTTATTTTAAAGAATGATATTATTACAGACATTACATCCACTCAAAATTGTCCTTTTAGATATCTTCACAATGTCCTTAATTAAAATGGACCATTACTTGTGAGCAAGTAGCCTACAAGGCAGGAAAATGTAATGGAGACACAGTGCTGGATCTATCCACCATGGCTCTTATCGATGCGTCTCTATGCATACAAAGCATGAAGGGTCCAGAGTAATCAGTCTGAATGGGGACCCTGAATCCAAGGGTTGGCAGATAACTGACACCAAATTAGAGTTGGGCAACCAATGGAATAGTCAAGTCACCAAACCCCTGGGAGGCAGGCGAATGAGGAATCTAGTCAGGAAATCCTCACAGATGTTACAAGGGAAGTCGGTACAATTTCTGAGAAGAAACGCAGGATGTCTGGCTGCACATGGTTAGGTTTTTATCCGGCACACAGAGCTGGGAGGAAGGGCCTGCCAGCAGTACCTGAGGAGGATGAAACAGGCCTGTGTCAGGCACCAGTGTCTAGGCTTGGTGACCTTTATGTGAACCATGCACTGCAAGGGCAAGCTGGTCTGTAGGCCCCATGTACTGCTGCACATGGCTATGGATACATTCTCTATGGATCTTGTTTGCCTCTAGGCCCACGCTCATATCAAAACTGAGAATAACAGACCATGGACAGAAAACTGTAATATCTGGGTTGGGTTTGTTTTTTCCTTCTCTCATAGATTACATCTTGAACAAAGTCCCCTCCCCCTCCCCAGTCCCTCCTCCTCACCTCCACTTTCCTCCAGAATCATCCCTCTCTCTGCTTCCACTCAGAAAAGAGTAGGCTTCCCAGGGACATCAACCAAACACAGCATGGCAAGCTACACTAAGACCGGGCACATCACATTAAGGCTGGACAAAGGATGCCAGTAGGGGGAAAAGGGTCCCACAAGTAGGCAAAAAGAGTCAGGGACAGCCTCTGCTGCCACCACTAGGATTCCCACAATAACACCAAGATACTCAGCCATAACACATACACAGAGGACCTAGCCAGTCTGCTAATTTTAAGTATTTCTTCTCAACTAACTTGTCTCTTTTTCACAGACTTTCCTCTTCACAATAGAAACTTGCCTGCTCTGAGTATTTACCGTTACAGACACCAGAGGGCCGCCTAGTAGCCACCTCATGCCTAATCTCCTAACTCCTCCTGCCTTCCTTCCTACTGGCATCCAGATCTCATACTGCTAGCTTTAAGTAGCCTGCTGAAAGCTTGGATTGTCTGCTACCACTTCTTTAAGACACTTTTCCCGGATGCCCCAGTGTCCTTCACAACAAGACGTAGTCACCCTCAGTCCTCCTCAGTCGTGTCCCTCATAAGATGAACCTGAGAACACTGAAGAGACACCATTGGTCAAGTCCTATCCCAAAGATTATGGCTTACTTTAGCTGGTACTGGCCATGAGCACAAACTGCACAAGCAATCTGTGTGTCAGCAGTTGCTACAAAGGATCAATGAAAAGCAGAATATATAAGATTTGGTGTAGTGATGTGTAACTTCAAGAGAATCTCTGAGTTTAAGGCCAATCAGGTCTACCCAGCAGCTTCTAGGCCAGCTAGGGCTACATAGTGAAACCCTGCCTCATGTCTGCGTGCACATCACACACGCACGTGCGCGTGCGCGCGCCAGAAGCACTGAACCAATCATAGCCATCACAGGAATCGTAGACACCCAATGGACATAATTAAGTACGTTTGGATAGAGCAGGAGTGTTCAAGGCTGACATTGTTGAAAACAAATGTCCAATTTCCTGAATCTTAGCTCATTCATCAGCTGGGTGTTCCCAGGTTAGCAGTCAAGTTCATCTGAGTAGCAGCAGGAGCCTGCTTGGGGGACTCAGCTCCACACTGTTCATTCTCCCTGCATGCTAATGAAAAAGTGATGCAATTTTCAAAGAACAGCCTGTTTCGAATCATGGCTTTAAAGCACACAGCAGATAATGATCAGGGTATCTTTGGAGATCCACAAAACCAGAAACTGCTTATATTTAGCATTGAAACAAGCAGTCTGGTGCGGTTCTGTGCTGGAAACCAACGCATTCAAAGTTCGAAGGGAGGAAACCACACACACAAACTAGTTTTGCTTCTGTGAGAGTCCATCCCCACCCTGTAACTATGGGTCTTAGTCAGGGTTTCTATTCCTGTACCAATCATGATCAAGAAACAAGTTGGGAAGGAAAGGGTTTATTCAGCTTACACTTCCACATTGCTGTTCATCACCAAAGGAAGGCAGGACTGGAACTCAAGCAGGTCAAGGAGCAGGAGCTGATGCAGAGGCCATGGAGGGATGTTTCTTACTGGCTTGCTCAGCTTGCTCTCTTAGAGAACCCAAGACTACCAGCCCACAGAGGGGCCCTCCCCCGTTGATCACTAATTGAGAAAATGCCTTTCGGCTGGATCTCATGGAGGCATTTTCTCAACTGAAACTCCTTTCTCTGTGATAACTCCAGCTTGTGTCAAGTTGACACACAAAACCAGCCAAGTACAGTATAAAACCTTGATTAGCAATAGAAATTACCTGATGTAAAACTTAATATTACTTTTGATCATCCTATATAAAAAAAAAAAAATGGAGAAACTCTCTTTGCTAATAGTTGCAGTATATTCCTGAAAATAACTCCTAATAGAGATGGATATAAAAAAGGCAAAAATTGTATTTTAGAGCCATTCACAGACATAAACCCATTCATGACAAAGTATGGCAATGTTTATCTAGGGATATGATACACATATACATTTAAACAAGTGAAAATTGCTGAGGGCTCCCTTAGTACAGGGATCTCATCTTGTATACAGCCTCCATTTTGTACTAAGATAAATTCTAAGAAACAACTGAATTCCCAGAAACAGCTTCTGGTTCTGGGTCCCCCCCTATGAACGTAGACCACAATATTTCACCCTATGTTTTATTGGTTAGCACCCAGTCAGGACTGAACCCCAGCAGCTGCTAAAGACTATGGTTGGCTAGTCTCAATCCAAGCCAAGTTATCAGGAAAGCCATCTGAGGTACTTGACAGATAATAACAGACTTAAAGTGACATGCATGAAAACGGCTAGAGACATACAATGTATATGTTCCCAATTGGTTGCCTCTACCCTAACCCTTCCCCATCTAATTTGTTGGGTTTTTGCTTTAAAAGGTTGCTCTGTCCTACACCCTGCTCACACAGTTTGGGTACCCAGGCATCTTCCTGATATATTGGCTTTTTAAATAAAGAACTTTTGCTGGTATAGTGGTTATTCCCAAATTCTTGGATCCTAACAGGGCTCATCTGCCTAGAGACTTAAGGTGTCTTGATGCCATCACTAAAATCACATCCTACAGTGGGCAAGGAGGAATGTCTGTAACCACAGCACTCAAGAGACTTGGAACAGGAGTGAGAGGCCTCAAAACCTTAGGAATAAAAATTTTCATTCCCTGGGAAAGCATTCCCTGGGCTCCTCAGAAGGAGCTACTGACAACGGATCTTTGGTCAGTGATGTCTTCGAACTAGGAAGGATAGCTCCAGAACTGAGTTAACTCCTGGGACATCTGGCTGGAGGAGACTCTGAAATTCTTCATGTTCTTAGCAATTATAATGAAACTAACATAGCAACCAAGCAAAATTGTACTTAATGCCACTACTTTGCCCCTACCAATCCTATTAGAGGTTACCTAACCCTTCTGGAAAATTCCCATAGCCATGCATAAAAGGGGGCCTGCGAATGCCATTCAGATGAATGTTTGATCCCTGCATACTGGCAATTTCTGCAGAATAAAGGCTCTTTGCTTTTGCATACTATTTGAGTCTGCAGTCTTCCTTCATTGATTCTTGAACCCTAACAAGGAGGACTGTGAATTTAAAATCAGCACGGACCACACACACAGCAAGGTCAAGATTAGTCTGGGCCATAACATAAAACATTCAAAATAAGAAAAAAACAAAGTCAGATATTAAATAATACCGGAAAATTCATTAAGGGGGACGGGGCAGACTCCCCTTTGACCAAACTGTAGCAAAATTTATACATCAGTGAACTAACATAGCATTTAATTTTACTACTTTACCATATCCAGGTCTGTGGTTTGCCAGAAACTGCTCCCTGCTCCTGATACTCTTGTTTTTATATTTTCAACAATCAACCTCTTTGCCTTTTTAAATGGAAATAATGTCCCCATTCCATTTCCCTTTACTGAGCCTCCACTGAAGCAGAGCTGGGCTCTGCCCTCTTCTAAAACAATAGTCTCTTCCCAGTTAATAGAGTTATTTTTTAAAATTGTTAATTAAATGGCAATTGTTAGAAACAAATGTGTCTCATTACTCAGGGAGAAAGGAATTAGCTTCTACATTAACCTGTGTTCTTTTCAGGACCACATTTTATCTTTTTTTTTTTTTCTTTCTTCTTAAGGTTATAGACCATAAGCATACAAAAGTTCACTACTAAATATGAAAAACATTTTAAAATTGGAAGGAACATATACCCAACAGTCTATCGCTCAGTGCAACCATCCCAATTTCCTTCCAATACACTTCTTGTACAGATTTTTAAATAAAGAAATAAAATGCATGCTAGTATTAAAATGTGCCTAAACATTAAAGCAAGCAGATGATAATATGTAAAAACTGAATGTGTATAAGCAAAACTGATAATCCATATATTTCAAAAAAATTTGTAAAACAAGCATACTCTAAGGATTTGTTGTTTAGTTCCTCTGAAACTGATAATTTCTGTCCCACAAGGAAGCTCCTTAACAGGAAGGTAAACAACCCAAAACAGCTTCAGGAAGTCTCTGAAACCTACCAAATTCATTAGGCCTTTAGGGCTTTCCTTCTCCCCCACTCTCCCCCCCCCTCCCTCACTCTCCCCCTCAACTTTTCTCTCTCCCTTTCTCCCTCTCTCAGAGTAAGCAATAAATCTGCTGAGAGTCACTCTCAGAAAAGCCATACTGCAAAGACTTTGAGACAAGACCTAGCTAAGAGATTTAGAGGAACTGAGTCATTTGGAAAGCACACTTTCTAACCCATTGAGCTGCCCACAGGCTCCAGGTTCCCTACTTTTGTGAGCTGTCACCCAAGCTGAGGTAGACATTAGGGATGCATATACCTTTGAGTCATTTCTGCTCCCATAAGCAGCACCTCACCAATATTCCTGTAAGTAACTCCAATAAGACTCATAGTCTCACCTAACTGGACTTTGGTGGTGGGAGGGCCAAGATAGGCTGACTCCATGACAGGCTTCAAATTGGCAGTTAAGGAGACTAGGCCTGAATCTCTGTTTCTAAGAACTGGGTAAGTCCGGGCAAGTCAGTTTAAAACAAGACAAAAAAAAAAAAAAACAGGCTTCAGGCAGCTAGTCAGAAACTAGAAGATACCCAGCCACTAGCCTAAAGTAAGGACAACGGATCAAGTTTCCAGACCGACCGGGTAACAGGTTCCAGCACCCAGGCCTGGTAATAGAATGCCCTTAGAGATGGAGTAAGATAAAGGTCACCTATCCTGGAATAGTGTGCTAAAGCTAGCCTGGAGCTCATTTGGTTGTCTCTCTATCGCGGTAATGGGGAGACCCCAGCATGCTTAACTTCTGAAAAATAAAACAGTCTTTGCATTTACATACTATTTGAGTATAGGTTACCATTCTTCCTTGATTCATGGACCCTTACAGTGGCATCTGATATGCTTTTCCCCTCCCTCCGTGTCTCAGATTAAAAATAGATAATTAGACCAGATTAAAAACAGATAAAAAGGCAGGTTTGTTAGGTGGCTGCTCTCAGGTGGGTTCTCCCATCTCACAGGTGGAGGTCAGTGAAGTCAGGCATCCGGGCTAAAGCAAGGGATTTTTATAGAGCTTGGTCGAGGAGTGATGACGTGCCAGCTAGGAGCTGGGCTTGTGTCCATACATGGTCAAAAACTGAGCCCCTGGGCAGGCACTCTTGAGTGGGTTGCTGGGAACCCAGAGATGAGGAGGCATGTTAGCCTGGAGTTTTCTCCAAGTGGGCAGGGGAGTTCTCTCTGTGAGGTCAGGGTTGGGAGGAAGGAGGTCAGAGGAGCTTTCCCAGCTTGTGTGGGGAAGGGCCGGATGAGCATGCATTCCAACATAACAGTACATAGTTTGGTCTGCCAGGGGTTTCACGTCTGGGGAGAGTGGATGTTTGTGTTGAATTTCCCCAGGAAGAGCTTTGTCAGACATCAGGGCTTATCCATTTGAAGACAAAAAGGAACTAGGCTGGGGCTGCATCTCCATAAACTCATAGTAACTGGAAGTATTCGTTTCATAATTTAGTACCTTGGATTTGCTCAGCAGCACGGCGTGCCTCAGAGACTAATCGGTTACGGTCCCTTCTGTTAGCAGGCATCTGACTGGGGGCTGCAGCTGTTCACACAGAGAGTGTCATCCTGCAAAGCTCCAGCCCAGGCAAAGATCAAAATTCAAAATCCTAAGTAAAGCTTCTGCTTCGGCATGACCATATAGTTAAAAAGGGAATCATTTGAAGATGGGACAATCTGCATTTTATCAACGGAGCTGTATTATGGATACGGTTTCCATGCCCAGCACAGGCAATAATAGCACAATGGGAAGTCAGTTCATGGTTCCATCATTTCTCTCCCTCGCAGATGGACTTTAGCATGATATTATTGCATACATATGTGATGTGTTTATAAAAAGATAAAGAGTGGGGGGATATGTTTTGGTGGAGGTGTGGTGAGGTGTGGGAGAAGGGGGTGCCTCGGCGGGCCAACAGTATAGAATAGAGTTTATTCAAGGCATAGGGAGGGTAGTAGAGGCAGAGAAAGGAGGGAGGGAGGGAGGGAGGGAGGGAGGGAGGGAGGGAGAGAGAGAGAGAGAGAGAGAGAGAGAGAGAGACCAGCCATGAGAATGTGGAGAGAGGGGGTGAGGGGCAAGGGGACAGATCAGGAGCAGGAAGGCAAGGGCAAGAGAGGGAGGAGGGGCAAGCAGCCCCTTTTCTAGAGAGTCAGGCATACCTGGCTGTTGCCAGGTAACTGTGGGGTGGAGTTTAGCCAAAATACCAACAATGTGCCACTACCTAGCACACTGATAAACTCTAGCAGAGAAACTGTATCAAAGGCATGTTAGGAGTTCAGAAGAGACTAAGCAGACTATGGTGCCAAACCCAGTCCTGGTACAATGGATCTGATCAATATAGGCTGTGAACACTCAGGACATTGAGAAGGAGAGCTAAAGATGATAGGACTCTGTTGTGGGAAATATTAAAAATGATGGACAAGTTTCCATGATATACCCAGCTACTCTCAGCCCGGACGCTATCACCGGCCAGTTCTTATCTCATGGAGACTCTCTGACTCCACCCAGCTCAATAAGTTACCACTGTTGGGTTGCTACCATGCCAGCCCGATGCTTCAAAACCCCCATGGCCTTTGTGGGACACATCAGGCAAACTCATGCTTTGCCACCCTACTTTTCTCTCGGGAACCCAGTAAAATCACCTAGAGAAGGAAAACACCACACAAACTTAGCTCAGAAACAATGGTAACCCAATCTCTATGAGCAACAACTAGAATCCTAATCTTGTAAGCCATATTAAATCTAAATCTTCTGGTGGCGAATCCTGGTAGATCCGCCATTGAAACTGGGAGACACTAGTAGCTACATCTCGTTCTTTTGCTATCCCTGTCAAAAAGCCCTAACTCTCTCCTGCTTCCTCTCTTCCTCTGTCCAACCGAGAAATTCTGCCTAGTCGTCCAGTGATGGGTCCCTTTATTCATTGGGGGGGAGGGGGGGTGAAGGTAGGGAGGGGGAGGGAGGTTCTGATAAGTCACCTGAGTATGAGACTCATTCCTCCTTCCAGAAAGCCCCTCCTGGGTAAACAGAATTAACATCAAAATACAGGTAGCCGCAGGGCCATCCATAACAGGATTCTCATTGCTATGCAGAGATATGCTATAATTAAGAACAAAAACATGGGTAGCATACTACAAAACCAGCAAAATATTATAGGAAAATGACCTAACCATTGAAATTCAAAATGGGAAGCACTTTAGCTAAGGCAAGAGGGATGGAAGAGTTAGAAGAAACGGTGGTAAATGCATTGAGGTAAGAGAGATAAGGATGCTCTCAAGGTCATCAAAGTACCAGAACCAAGAGGTGCAGAGGAGACAGACTGGAGAGAGCAAAGCTTGAAATGCCCGAAAGAATCCATCCCCCTCTACACATTGGTGGAGACAGCTTGAACTTAATCTCAGGTGTGAAAGGAAGCTTTCAATTATCCCAAGCTTGGCTGTCAGACGCTGCAGACTCTCCATGCATTAGACTACACTGACATCAGCATGGAGCCAGGATTGATAAGGCAAGACCCAGATGAAATTAGAGCCATTAGGGGCCTTTGCAGGGAGTCAAGAGGAATACAAAGGCCAGGTGGGAAAATCAGCAAGTGAGACAGAGACGGGGCAAACCGTCACACCTCATCAGTGAGTGGACAAAGGTGGGCAGGAGGATGGGTTTAAGAAAACACCTCAAGTCTGCTCCAGCAACTGGCCACACACTTGAAGGAGCACCTCTCAGCAAATGCAGAAACCAGGGAGGCAGAGCTGATTAGAAGAGAAAAGAGGCTTTCAGCTCTGTAAGGCTGAGCTTTTGACTCCTGTGAAGCCCCAGTGAGAGCTGCATAGACTGGTCTTGCAGGGAAGGGCTATAGCAGGCCCAAGCCTGGCAAAAATGGCTCTTACAGGCCTTGCCCTTCCCCCATTTCCTCTTCCTTGCTAAAAACATTAGATTACATTTCTGAAGCTAGCCTCCAAGGTCTGTTCCTTTGTTTGCCCATTTCCTCCTCCTGAGGGTGACTACCAAGGTCCAACTATCAAAAGTCCTTGTTTGGCTACCCTAGTTAACGGGTCCAGTCAAAATTAAACACCTCATCCTAACACAGGGTTTCTTTTTATCTTTTTAAACATCCTTTGCCTATGGTCCATGTCTGCCTCCTCTCTTGCCAGAGGCAGCCCTTTGCCCTTTAGGGTAAATACTCTTTCCTCCTCTCCCTTGTTCCTTTCTCCTTCTCTCTCAGCCTCTATCTCCTGTCTTTGTCTCCTAGTCCCTGCCCTTTGTCCTTCTGGGGAAAATAAATCTCCTTTGTGCGGAGAACTTGGTCTTGGGTATTTTGTACCAACTTTGAGGTCCCTTTCAGGTTGAATTGAGCTGGGTGATCACAGGAGCCAAAGGTGGGTTTGTAACTTTAGCAGAGGGGAGATGCTACAGGAAGAAGGAAAGAGGATTAGGGCACCAACTGCCAGAACAAGGTCCATGAATGACGTTACATAGAAAGAATTCTGATTGTGAGAAAATTCCAAGAAACCAAGTCAACAGTCCTGTGATTACAACTCTCCCATTGTTGTTGAAATGTGCTTCCATGCCTCTCCCAGGTGTAGTAAACAGGAGTGGGTTACTTCTGATTGTGCACTGTGGTGGTTTGAATATGCTTGGCCCAGGGAGTAGCACTATTTGGAGGAATAACCATGTTGGAGTAGGTGTGGCCTCGCTGAACAAAGTGTGTCACTGTGGGCATGGGCTTTAAGACCCTTGTCCAAGCTGCCTAAAAGCCAGCCTTCCCCTAGGGGCCTTCAGATGAAGATGTAGAACTCTCAGCTCCTCCTGCACCATACCTGCCTGGATGCTGCCATGTTCCCACCTTGATGATAACGGACTGAACCTCTGAACCTGTAAGTCAGCCCCAATTAAATGTTGTCCTTATAAGAGTTGTCTTAGTCATGGTGTCTGCTCACAGCAATAAAACCCTAACTAAGACACTCATCATCTTGATATTATTCAGATGCTGTTTCCAAGCTCTGGTTGTCCTTGTGATTATACACAAACTAAACTCATATAAACACACCTTGCCTTGTAATTGTATCCTCCAAAGACAGAAAATACAGGAAGAAATTTAACACAATTTTTAAAAAATCAGAAAATGAATACAATATAAAGTTCAAAATAGAACTGAGACTATGAAACACTTAAATGAGGTTAAGAAATAAGAACAGAAATATGTCTGTCAAATTTAACATGAGATTTGCTGGCCACAACAAGGACACTTTCAGAGGTTGTGAAGATACCACCATGGGAAAGCAGTCAGTTGGGCCATATATAAGAATGAAATAGATGAGACCTGGAGTATAAATTTTAACAAGAAGCATGGCTGGAAAGAGACAGGAGCAAAAACCACCAATAATTAGACAATGTGTGTTTGAGCAATGAGAGAGATACAATCTCCTGTTTAATGAAACTGATGGAACATTATCAGCTTGGTGGCTAATTTCCCAAGTGACTTGATTTTTCTATGTAAATGGCCTGGGCATGGCAATGCTATTGTGGGCATATTGTGCCCAGTGACTACTCTGTTAGTGATATACTACTAATGAGCAATGCATGAGTCTATTAACAGAATCAGAGGAGTACAAATAATATAATGAATGCATCCAGGGCTGGAAATTATGCAAACAGCCAGTGTCACAGTTCAAAAGGAAAGAAGCATACATCCGAGTTTCATTTCACAAGATACCACCAAAAGTAAGAAGTCATAGTAATGTGTAACTGTGGCCTCATAAAATGAATTGGGTAGTGTTCCTTCTGTTTCTATTTTGTGGAATAGTTTGAAGAGTATTGGTATTAGGTGTTCTTTGAAGGTCTGAAAGAATTCTGCAATAAACCCATCTGGTCCTGGTCATTTTTGGTTGGGAGACTTTTAATGACTTCTTCTATTTCTTTAGGGGTTATGGGACTGTTTAGATGGTTTATCTGATCCTGACTTAACTTTGGTATTTGGTATCTGTTTAGAAAATTGTCTATTTCATCCAGATTTTCCAATTTTGTTGAATATAGGCTTCTGTAGTAGGATCTGATATTTTTGCATTGCCTGTTAAGAACCCTTGCCTTTTGATCATCATTAAAAGGAAAGGAAGAATAGTCCTAAGATTTCTAAGGTATGCTTCACAGAAAAAGAGTCAAAACACTTAGAATCTAGGTTTCTCTTCTGTTGGTGGTGAACACTTGTAATCAACCCAGCACTCGGGAGGCAGAGGCATGTGGATCCCTGGGCTCACTGGCCAGACGAACCTAATCCTAGGCTAGCGTGAAACATCTCAAATAAAAAACAGGTAGATGGCATCTGTGAAATGATATTTGAGGCAATCCTCTGGCTTCCACATGCATGCATACACACCCATACATATATGTACTCTCACACACACCAGATGAACATACATGTGTCCAGCACAGAAACATACATACACATAAAAAGTAGTGAGTGATCCATTTAAAGTATTGAGAAATGCTTGGGTGTGAACTCCTCAGCCAGTACCAAAACACCCAGATGAAGCTCCACTCCCAGGTGCTCTAACATGCCCGGGATCATGGGATCAGAGGTTAGGAGGACACAACATCTGTCCCAACACCAGGAGTAACTGGGACCAGTGGGATCCAGGGACCCAGCAACCCTGCCAGACCAGTGGCAAGGGTTCCTTCTGGTCTGGGCCGGTGCCCTGAGCAGACTTGGGTCAGTGCCAGGTACGAACTCCTCAGGTAGTCCCACAACACCCAGAGGAAGCTCAACTCCCAGGTGCTCTAACACGCACAGGATCACAGGATTTTGGTCACACCAGGATCTCAGGGTCACAGAGGCATCTTGACTCCCAGGAGTTCTGTCACACCCAAGACCTCAATATCACAGGATCTCAGAATCACAGGATCCCAGAGACAGCTGATCTCTGAGGAGTTCTGATACAACCAGGATCACAGGAAAGACAGGCTGCATTCAGATAGAAGGAGGGCAGGTAGCACAGAGATGACCAGATGGCAGGAGGCAAGTGCAATAACATAATCAACAGAAACCAAGGTTACCTGGCATCATCAGAACCCAAGTTTCCCATCATAGCAAGTCCTGGATACACCATCATACCAGAAAAGCAATGGATCTAAAATCACGTCTCATGATGATGATAGAGGACTTTTAAAAGGACATAAATAACTCCCTTAAAGAAATACAAGAGAACACAGGTAAACAACTAGAAGCCCTTAAAGAGGAAACACAAAAATCCCTTAAAGAATTACAGGAAAACAACCAAACAGGTGAAGGAATTAAACAAAACTATCCAGGATCTAAAAATGTAAACAGAAACAATCAAGAAATCACAAAGGGAGACAACCTGGGAGTTAGAAAACCTAGGAAAGAGATGAGGAGTCATGGATGCAAGCATCACCAACAGAATACAAGAGATAGAAGAAAGAATCTCACATGCAGAAGATACCATAGAAAACACTGACACAACAGTCAAAGAAAATGCAAAATGCAAAATGCAAAAAGCTCCTAACCCAAAACATCCAGGAAATCCAGGACACAATGAGAAGATGAAACCTAAGGATAATAGGTATAGAAGAGAGTGAAGATTCCCAACTTAAAGGGCCAGTAAATATCTTCAACAAAATTATAGAAGAAAATTTACCTAAAGAAAGAGATGCCCATGAACATACAAGAAGCCTACAGAACTCCAAATAGACTGAACCAGAAAAGAAATTGCTCCCATCACATAATAGTCAAAACACTAAATGCACTAAACAAAAAGAATATTAAAAGCAGTAAGGGAAAAAGGTCAAGTAACATATAAAGACAGATCTATCAGAATTACACCAGACTTCCTACCAGAGACTACGAAAGCTAGAAGCTCCTGGGCAAATCTCATACAGACCCTAAGAGAACACAAATGCCAGCCTAGGCTGCTATACCCAGAAAAGCTCTCAATTACCATAGATGGAGAAAACAAGATATTCCATGACAAAGCCAGATTTACACAATATCTTTCCACAAGTCCGGCCCTACAAAGGATAATAGATGGAAAACACCAACACAAGGAGGGAAACTACACCCTAGAAAAAGCAGGAAAGTAATCTTCCAACACACCCAAAAGAAGATAACCACACAAACATAATATATCTCTAATAACAAAAATAACAGGAAGTAACAATCACTTTTCCTCAATATCTCTTAACATCAATGGACTCAATTCCCCAATAAAAAGCCATAAACTAAGACTGGTTACTAACAGACCGGACCTAGCATTTTGCTGCATACAGGAAATGTACCTAAGTGACAAAGACAGACACTACCTCAGAATAAAAGGTTGGAAAACAATTTTCCAAGCAAATGGTCCCAAGAAACAAGCTGGAGTAGCCATTCTAATATCGAATAAAATCAACTTTCAACCAAAAGTTATCAAAAAAGATAGGAAGGACACATCATGCTGGTCAAATAGAAATATTTAAGGGGTAACTTCAGCAAGTGTTATAGGTATCTGATGATTCTCAGTGTAATGGCCTTGGGAAACACAAAGGAATGTTGCTCTTTGCTCAGAATGAAGCCAACATATCTTCAAGGGAGAACATTGGAGGTATATGAATTTTATGTTCACATTAGGGAGGTGAGTCCTGTATATTTTAGAATACTAGTATTTATTTTCTCTGAATTCAGTCAGGAGTTGTCAACTTATTTCTATTTGAATGTAACAGTAGTAAGATTTTCAAAACCTACTGAAAACAAGTAACATTAAACATGTGATTTATGAGATTAGGTTGTGTGCTATTTCGATCAAAGTCAACTTTCCTTTGTCATTTCAAAGGAGAAAAAAGGAATGGCCTATAAAACTGTAAGAGTTGATCTGTAAGAAATAATTTCCAATTGCATAATGTTTTTACAAAGCAGTTTAATTTATTTTAATCATATTTATAATGTTAAAGTATAAGATGATGATAATATTGGCTTCTAAAGTTTTAGCCAAAAAATAGCATTTTAATTATTATAGAAATGTCTACAAGTAATTTCATAATTTATTAATTCTGTATTTAACTTTGACATGTTTCTCATAATTCACCTTTTTATATAATACTGTGATAAATATCCCATAGTATATACATATTTTTGTCAACATAAATTCCTAGAAACAAGTTTACTAGATAAAATTTTATGCATAATTTATACTTTGGTACTTGTTGGTAAACAGTTCATTAGAAGTACTATATTGATTTGTACTCTTATATGGAACATTTCTCTAAAATTCTCTAACAATTAAATTTTATTATAAAAAAAAAATAAAGTATTGAAAAAAAAAAAAAGAAAAGAAAAGAAAAACCAACACTGGTTCAGAATTTTACACCTTGAAAGTAGTGAAAATGCATAGGCAGAATTAAATCCATGATATATTCTACAGCACTTGAGAGGAAAATCAAATAAAGACTAAATGAAAAGCCAAAGAAGAGATATCGTACATGCTCAATAGAGGGAAAGAAGAGTGTTGATTCAGCCACACGACTTTCTCACAGATCTAACATCTGTCATCTAATTATTGTGTAGATTCTGTAGCGGGTACTGGCATGCATCAGTGTGCCCACTTACAGGATGCTGGAGGACAGCCAACATCCACAAGAGATAATCACAGAAAAAGGGGGTGCATGAAAGCATCGTCAAAGAAAGGTTTAAAAGGAAAATAAGGACAAGAGATCAGCAAGCAAGGAGCCATGGGACGAAGTTAATAAACCAAAGATAAGTAAGACTGAAGTCACCATCATCTACAAGAGAGTGAAACTGTACAAACATACACATCACGATAGTATTGGCAACTATTACAGTCTCCCACTCTGTAGAGGAATTTAATCTGCAAATGGCTGCTCTGGCAAGGGATCACATCCAAACACCTTCACCTCTGTGATCCAGCTGGAATAGAATGGCATATCTTTATCCCCTATGACGGGGATACAGACACACCCTTAGTGCAGACCTTTAATCCCAAACAATGAAGGTAATGCTAGTTTGTAAAAGGAAGCACCCATGTTTTAAAATGATATCTAATTGAGAGGCAGACAGAGTAAGAAATCAGAGAAAATTTTGATGGAATGAGTAAGAGATAGGACACACCCAACTCTCATGAGAATGGAGAGGGAACTTAAGAGAGTAGGTCAGAGAGAGAGAGAGGGAAGCAGCTTTACTGGGACAGTTTTACAGAGACAGACTGCAATAAAGACAGAACATAACAAATGATTAAAACAGATTGCCAGAGTTAGTTTGAGGCCAGTCAGAGTGAGTCAGTGAGAAGCCAAGAAAAGCCAGTATGAATCAGTCAGCTTGGAGAGCAGTTTGGGCCAGTACAGCTGAGTTGAACAGGCCAGCTAGAGTTTAAAAAGAGCTGGAAAAGGTGAGTTTATTCAGCAGTAAGTTTCTGGAGATGACAATCACAGCTGGCACTAAAAGGTAAATTTACATCTCTCTGCAATCAGTGGTTGAAAGCAGGACCTACCTGCATGAAGCTAGAAGTTAACCAGGGCAGTACTGCTTCTCAGCCTTCAGAGTAGCACTACTGAATGTTCTCTGCCCTGGTACCTCTGATATCATGGACTCAGAGAACTTCACACTGCCTGAAAGTCAGAGGAAATGTCATGGGATTGTTCTGAGTAAGGATACTATGGAAAGGAACTGATGAAATGATCATGATATTGTCATTTTCCTCTATGAGAGAAATAGAAATGGTCTCTAATTAAAAGAATTTCTACAGTATATATAAATATATGGCAGCCTAAGAATGCAAGAGACTAGAAAACAAGAAAGAGTCGATATATGATATTTGGACCATTTCAGAAGATCTCTTGCTCCCAGAAGACATTGGGGCTGGAGAGTCTGAGACTGAGATAAAGAAATACTGAAGGAATGGGAGATAGACATGAGCGAGCAAGTGAGAGAGAGAGAGAGAGAGAACAAACAAGCAAAACGACAGAAAGAAACCAAAGGTCAGAAAGAGAAATTTGAGGAGATTGACAGAGGCAAGAAGAAACAGAATAAAAGAAATTCATAATTTTTAATTTAAAAAAATTGAAACTAGATTTTTTTCTTACAGTATATGATTATAGTTACCCCTATAGCAACTCCTCAGAAGAGGGGGCTGCATAAAAGTATCCCAGTTGAATTCAAGCTTCTTTTTATCTGAATTTGTTAAAAACACACACACACAATTGTGTAGTTGTATAAATAAACCTCAGATAGCCCTGATATAGAAAACATCTTCACAGAACATATAAATTCTGTATGCATTGCTGTGCTTTCTTCTCAGTACTAATGGAGGATGGCCTGAGTCTATTCTCTAGGAAACAATTTTTCTTTCTCATATCTCCCCTCAGGCTTTTTCTTTCCTTGGCTGAGTAATTGTTCCTTTTTGGCTTCTTTGTGATTCTAATTTTCTAAACTTTTAATTATCTTTATTGGTTTCCTGTGCATCCCCTGTAAATCTCTCCCAGCCCACTGGAGAGTAATCTAATAACAAGAACTGCATGAATATGCCTAGATCAGCTACATGAGCCTCATTTCCTTTGGCCACCACCATCTCCCTTTCATAGAGACATTATAGCGATCAGATCAATGAGGGGAAAACGCATAGACAGGCAGATAAAACTAGACACATGTACAGGAATGAGTTCAGAGGCAGTACACAGTGTAGAGGGCAGAACAGAAGAATGGGAGGGAGAAACAGAAAGTGGGAACTAGACTTGGGGCTGCTCATGTACCATAGAAATTCCCTTTTCTTTTTATCTATTGGGTACTGAAAACTTTATACAACCTAGTATAGAACCAGATTAAATGGAGGCCATTCTATCCACAGAACAGAGCGTGTTCTGTAGCGGGTAGAGAAGTCTACACCCATATAAAAAGACTTGGGACATCTTTGTGTGAATGAGCCAGAGGAGAGGATTGACTGCTAAACTAGGATGCAAGTCACAGAAATTGAAGGTTGAACACAGATGCAGTGGACATTAATGGACAAGGGAAGAAAAGCTCACGAGAGATGAAAAAGAAGGATCCAGAGCATAAGGGAACCCGGATGAGGAGAGCCGCACCCCAGGGAAGTAGATCTGCTATGGGTGGAAGTTTGTGTCTTCCCCAGTTTCATACGCTGAATTTTCAATCTTTGAGATTGATGGTAGAGGAGATGGGACTTTGGGGTGGTTGGATTAAGGTGTGACTCGCTGTACATGAGACCAGTGCCTTTGGAAAGGAGCTTCAAGGGCAGAGTTCTCAGCCCTCCTACTGCTGCGACCCTTTAATACAGTTCCTCATGCTGTGCTGACCCCCAGCCATAAAATTATTCTGTTGCCTTCGTAACTATAATTTTGCTACTGTTAGGAATAGTGATGTAAATATCTGATATGCAGGATCTCTGATATTCGATCCCCGGAGGAATTGCAACCCACAGGTTGAGAACCGCTGTTCAACAGACAAGCCTTGCAGGTTTCACCATCTGATGATACGGTATATTTTGTGGTACGAAAAAGCATGGCCCTTGCCAGACTCCACGATGCCAGTACTTTGGTCTTGGACTTCCTAGAGTTTCTGTAGGTCTACAAGTTGCACAGTTTATGGAATTAATTTGCCACCCCAGTTCAGAAGGACTAATGTTGTAAAAATAGGCCGGGTGCTACAAAGGAGTACTGGCTCCCTTGTATGGTCACCACATGGACCCAGGGGAAATGCCTCCATCAGAGAGGAAAGAGTAGACAAACTGCCTTGAGCTGAGAAGTAAATACTGAGAAATGAAACCGCTTCAGTCTAGGAGCTTTATGGCGATGATGAGAAACGGCGTAAGACACTAAATTAAGGGAGATTTAAAAGGTTGAGAAGGAGTTTGGCTGTGGGTGAATGCTATATACAGAGCAGAGAGAGAGCAGAAATGGGCAAGCCTCAGGAAGCATTATATTTTTATGAGTTTAAACACATCATCACCTGGCAAGGGTAAGGCTTTGCTAAAACCGGAATGAACCTGATATTAAATATTCTGATGATGTGTAATATAATACATTGACGTGTGCGATAAATCTAAGAGACAATTAGGAGTTTAAAAATAGATTATTAATAGTTGCATGCAAAGATGTTCATATGTATTTTGAATTTTCTACCTGCACTACCCTTAGGGAAAAAAAGACCCTGACTAGGAAAAAGAATAAATTCCATTTCTTTATATATAAAATCAGAAGCTATACATCACTGTCCAGCATATCAGCAGGAATCAGAATGTTGTACTTCTGGTCTGGAATGGTCATGGGACATGAAATAATCCACGTTTTCAATCTGAAGCGCCAGCATCACTTTTAAGTCCCTGGCATTGTGTCTGGTCTAAAGAGGATTAATGAGTAAACTTAAACTTTACCATAGTCCTGGACATCTTTCTATGCTTTATCCCTTGTTCATAAAAACTCATTTGAATTTTAATACAATTGTGAGCACTTTGGAAACACCTTTACATCCTCTTTGCTGTCACTCCTCAGTCTGCAACAGCTCCTCACCAGTGTGGTTTCAGCCATCACTCTTAGTGTCCCTGCTACCCCAAGGCAAGCTCAGCTCCCATTTTCTATGACTTCTAGGTACATTTTAGCCTTCCCACCAACATCTCATTTATCTCTGAGAATGCAATGTGGTCTACAATGTTACAGATGAGAAATGGAATTTTGTTTCTTTCTCCTTTTTACCAATAGCACATGGATACTGCAATTCCAATATCTAGACCTTGAAACTGTGTTTTATCAAGTTAGATGCCAGGACCCTCCTCAACTAATCTGCCCATAAAGCCTTCATATCTTAAGGATTAAGTATAATAGGATCTCTATATTTTATTCTAAAATGGAGCTATACTGCTAAATCAAGAGTTTGATTGGCCAAGTGGTGGTGGCGCACACCTTTAATCCCAGCACTTGGGAGGCAAAGGCAGGCAGATTTCTGAGTTCAAGGCCAGCCTGGTCTACAGAGTGAGTTCCAGAACAGCCATGACTAGACAGAGAAACCTTATCTCGGAAAAAAAAATTGAGTTTGATCAACAAGCACACCTGTAGCGTTCTAAATATCCTACTGTATTACTATGACTTTATAAATTCCACAAACAACTATATACTCAAACATTTTTATCATCTTTAGTAAACATGCTTATAATATGATTTTTGCTGTCATGTCTGCCATACCATTGTGTGGAAAATGCTATGGTTTAGATATAATTTTCTTCTTCTAGGATTCATGTCTGTGGGGTTAGGCCCCGGGAATGGATTAAGGTAGCTCACATTGGACCTGCCTTAGTGGCCAAAGGAAGACTGTTATAAAGAATGACTCTGGTCCCTTCCCGTTCTCTGACTTCCTGTCTTACCGTGTGATAGCTCCCTTCATCTGTTTTCACCCCATGCTGCCATGTGACCCACATGACACAGCCTGAGCTGAGCACATGCTAACAACATGCTTGTGAGTCTCTAAGCCTTCGAGCAAATCCTCTCTGAGCCTTTTACAAATCCTCAGCATGGGGGTTTATATTCAATATTAGCCTCTTCATCCACATTCCCTGCAGGGTACCACTTGGGGCCAGAGAAGTATAACTGAGATCTGCGAAATGCAGCTCTAAAAATAGACTCTCCCCACCAGACAGAAGTCTATTTAAGTATTGTATGCTAAAGAGGTTTAAAAGAGAGCGAGAAATGCTGATACCAAGTAAAGGCAGATTTTTGTGAAAGGACAGTTAGTTGATGCTCTACTTAAGATCTCCCTGAGAAGGTAGTGATACCTACCTTCAAGTTGTCTAAATAAATAAATAAATAAATAAGAGTTTGCTTCCCAGTAACCAGATAATATCAGACTTCTCAGCAGATAGACAAGACCCAGAGATATCAAAAGCAAATTAACACATCATGAAACTGGAGTAGTCATATCCCCTGAACAATTTGAAGGACATTCCATAGAATGGCAGGCCAGCCACATCTGAGGGAGGAGGCGTCTGGAACAAGATGAGCTTAGATATTCACACAGGGACCACCATGAAGAAGCAAGAGCTTATTCCACCTCTATTATTAAGTACTGCATCTCTCAAATCCACAATAGATATTAGGAGGGGTGGTTAAGCCTGTTCTCATACATTGCAAGAACACACGTTGCTAACAGAAATAGTGGGGGACACAGAGAAACCTAGCTGGCAATTTCTCAGCAGATTCCCCAAACCATCATAATACAGAATCTGGCATCTAGCCTTAAAGACTCAAAACCTTGACTTTGACGGCAGTCTGCAAATAGACCACCATTTAGGGATGAAGTCATGGGACAGAACAGAAGGTATTGATTCATATTCAACAGAGAAATATAAATGTCACAAGCACCAAATCCCTCTTATTGGGTCAACTGGAGTATTCTGTCCCAATAAGCAAACACATCTGGGGAATCCAAGTTATCAAATTGTACTCAGAAGCTAGCCTGGTTAACACAGACTCAGAAAGAAAAGACATTAGGTAGACGATTCACTTCTTAAATATCCACCAAAACATACCAGCTGCTTCCATCTTTAAAATCCAGATGTTCTGGGAAGTGGAGAATGGTACCCCTGCCACCCACCTCTCTCCATACAATGTGTTCAGTCCCATCTCACCAGGACTTGCCTCTATGAGTATAATGCCTCTGAGAAATAAAGGAGACTGTCTGTCTTACAACTGTTGTATTCAGTATGTGGCAGGAAGAAGACATTTTAAATGTATTTCTGAGGTGAGAGAACTCAGTTCATCTTCCACATTTGCAAAGCAGGCCAATGCGTATTCTCTTCTTAAAGAAGTTCGCATTCCACCTGATCACTATAGAATCTGCTGACCCCACGACCTGACTTTACCCCTGCTCTATGAAACCGGTCTCGTAGAATGCTCATCCTCTATCCTCTGTTTCAGAATTCATCATGGATACACATTTGAACTGGCCCAGGCACCAGCAGTGTACATGCCAAGTGCAAATTATTTTATTTACAATCTGGGTACTGGCATAAATCCGGAAGCTATCATGTGGTCCTAAAAATTAATTCCTAAACTGGAATAAATGGCAACTTTGAATAGCTGGCCACCCTTCTCCTCCTCTTGGACGCTGTTTCTTCCTCCCCATTTAAGCCTCAAGAAGGACCACCATTTTCTTTCCTTTCTGCTCTGACACATGTTCACAATCCAGCTGCCATCCCCTTAAACCACAAGCAAATAACTCTCCCGACTTCTAATTCCTGTTCCAGAGGACATATCAAGTTTAATTTTTTAAAATTTGTGTTTGATTTTTATTATTTTAATTGTACTTTCTTTGTGAGATAGTATCATAATCCAAGATATGTATATAATCATAATGATAAACTTAGCTATCATTGCTAATCCAAGACATGTATACAGTTGTAATGATAAAATTAGGGTTGTTGTCATTTTCATTTCCTTAAACTTTTGTTTTAAGCTTCAGCCAGCACGTAATAATCATACATATTTATAAGGTATACTACAGTTTATTAATACAAGGATATAATCATGCATATTTATGGGGTACGCTGCAGCATATTAACACAAGAACATAGTGTATACTGGTTCAATCAGAGCAGTTAACATAGACAGTTTCTTATCATTACTTCAGGCTTGTACCATTCACTCTCCTTTCTTTCTATTATTCTTAAACTATCTAAGTCACTGAGATACCCACTGCTCTGTAGGAATTACTGCTTCTTTCTAACAGACTGCCTGTCCCTGTGTACAAATCCTTCTCAACATGAACTTTGTACAAGTCGAATTCTCAATTCTATTTACTAAGAGTTGGCCTGTTTCTCAATTTTTTTTCTACTTTGTTTTATTCATTAAAATGGATGAGTTTTGAGAAATACTGCCACGGGTAACTATAGAATGGATTTTCATAATATTGATGGAATTCCTGTTATAGCTTCCTATAAGAATTCGTAAGATGAATGAAATGTATTGGACATGAAGGAGAAGATTAAAGTGGATTTTCTTATTGATTGACTGTGCTTTATTTTTTCCAGCCATCTTGCCTTGATCCTCATGGTAGAGATGTCAAGAATAATTTTTGTAATATTCTTCTTTAAATGCATCTTTTCATCATTCCTCCTGGAAACCAGCCAAAATAAAAACTTCGCTCTCACTGCTGCTAATAAATGCAGGATCCTGGGTACAATGTCAAAACATTTCCAGAGGACCAACTTTTAACCCCCAATACGTTCCACTTGCTTCTGTCCAATTACCAAATGCACGCCATTCTCACCGTGGTGGTGCATATTTTTAATGTTTGACATTGACGTGCTTCATGCAGAGATCAGAACTGGGTGGACGCCCATGACTTATTATGATTTATATTCTGTTAAGGGAGCTAATGCACAATGAAGAGTTCAAAGTCCTCTTCCCTTTTGTCAGCCCTTTAGTGGAACCAGGCATAGGCATAATATTAATTTTAAAGTTAACTTACTCTAATTGAACGGCAATGCTTTATTATAGTCATGTATCAAACAGGGGCCATCGTCTATCATGAGTGACACATCTAGCGCAGGTCCCTCCAGGCTTTGTTTTTCATTTGCCTTAGTTTTCCTTCTGGTGCATTTTAAGCACTGCTATTAGCATGTAATATACTGTTAGTAAATTACTGTTCGACTCATCCCTATAGTGCCCACGTCCCTGCATCCTGCACAGTGATAAGCAAACCCATCGGTACCTCTTTTGAGGATTCTCTTGCTATAGAAACCCATAACTAAATGAATTTCAAGTGGTCCTCTGACCTGCATGCTTTGGCCACAGGTGTTCTGCCTCATTGTTCCTTACAAAGGTGTCTCTTAGCAGTATCCAAAAAGAAATGACATCACTTAACAGATATGGGACTCTATTTAATGAAAAAAAAAAAAAAGATGATTCTTGGTGGTTTGGTTGATTTAGGATTCCATTGAGAAGACTCCTGTGGCTGTATCGAAGAATTAAATCTTAACTTCTGTGTCTGTTTTATTTTTTTTTCAGCCCTGTAGGCATAGTTAGTCTATGACATGGCTCTGTTTTGTACTAATAACCTTCTCATCCTTGAGAAGGGTCCTGGATACTATTTCATGTCTACAGTCATTGTGAAAATTTAGTTTTTAAAAATATGTGCAAAATAGCTGAAAACACTTCATTAAGCTAAAAATAATATATAATTATAACAATAATATTAAATTAGGAATGCGGAAAGCAGCAATAACCAAAAATAACAAGTATAAGGAATTGAATATACAATTGTATTGGAAGAATGTGAGAAATTCAAGTGCCACAAGAAACGACCAAAGCAGTACAAGGTAGGTATGTCCAAGTTCCCAAGCTGGGCCACTGTCCTTCTCAGTCCAGAAGCTTCCTTGCCTGTTTCCCTCTATTTAAAACACTTGCTTGCCCTCTCTCTCTAGTCCCATATCAGCCTGATTTATAGTTATTCTTCTGACTGCAGCAGAAATGTCCAAGGAAGATTTCTATCCCAAACCCTTTCCCAAATCAGGTCAGGTCCATTCCTCTCATTACAGACTTTCAAAGCAGTTTCTCCTTCTCCTTGCAGAGCTAAGAGGTAATTTGGTTGTACTCTATGACCTATGTGCAGAGGGTTGCCTCTGTCATGATGGGCCACTCTGGCACAAAATTGCAGCTTGATATCTATTAAAGGAAGAATGAAAACCTAGTACTCAATCTTCAGCCTCTACATGGCGACCACAGCCTTAGCTCTCTTTAAATAGAAGTCTTGTTGTTCATCGTGTTGCTGCTTCTGATTGATTTCGGTAGTTTTGATTTTGTGAATTGGCTTCAACGACAGTTCTTGCATAGGCGGTGTCACTTGTATGTGTGAAGCCGAAAATGTCCCTGCTCCTATGCCTTGGGATATTCCTTTCTGATCTAGATGGCCATGACTGTAAAGCCGTGTACACGAGGCAACAGTGATGCTCTCCTAGACAATCAGTGTTCGTGCTCGAATCACTTAGCAAAGCCTTTTGGCATTTGGATCCCTGTGGGGAGCTTATCTCTTGGCTCGACACTTGATAGTAACACTCTGTCAGTACATGGGAGTGAAGAATACACTTTCAGAAATTCTATGACCTTCGTCGATGTGTAAAGTATAGAATGCAATAAATTCCTCTTCCAAGTTAAGCATTTCAATCCACACAATGGTAAGAGAATGGCTTGTTTTTATATTTATCACTGTGTTGTTTCACTCTAAAGAGAAATACTTACATGCATCAGATTCTTCACTGTGATCAATGTAACTATTCATTGCTACAATGTATCATCATTCAAACCCCAGAAGGCGGCATCTGAACTGAGCATCTTCTAGTGTCACTGGGAGAGCTATACCCTTCCATTAGGCCTACACGTCTCCCAGGCTGCAATGAATCTTCTGCAGCACCATCTGTGTCACTGGAAGACGTGGGTGTAGTACATGCTATGGACAGCTAACATACCCAAATCAATAACAACTGATGACTAGACTAGACTTACCAGATTTTTTTCCAAGATGACACAAAAATAAACTAGAAACAGGCAATTTGCAGTTGTTTTTATTTCAATACTCCAGTCTCTCCTGAATAAACATGACGCACATGTCCTTTCCAAAGCCTTGGTCTTTGCAAAGGACACAGAGCTGATTCTGTTCAGCCCTCTATTGTGCCAGGTGACTTTGCCATGGTGAGGGGAGAAATAATCCCATCTCTGACCTTAATATCAATCAGTAGACAGTGTCAAACTTGGCATTTTATTGTCCCTTCTTAGTGGCATGTTGTAAATAGAAACATTATTGTTATAAATTGTCTTTTGAGTTTTGACACTGAACAGATTACACTGTGCACTCTATTTTATTAAATGGTAAAACCCAGCAGATTTTTCATCAGGAGGCCAATGAGTGGTACTTTGTTCTAAGAATTGAGTGCTCTGTGAGCAGGCTAAGCAAGAGGTCTCATATAACCATTCTGACAGCAAATAAGTCATAAGGTCTTTTTCCTAGCATACACTTTAAGAGATGCATTCTAATCTGTTTTAATATAAAGCTTACCACAGGGCAGTAAGCACCATTTCTTAGCTTGACCCAATGCAAGCACTCAGCTAAAAATAAATGATGTAAGGACCAAAACAAAAATTACTACACAAACAAAAGAGCAACGAGTATGAAGTCATATCAAGTATTTTGGGTTGGTTGGTTTGTTTGTTTTCTGGAGTTTCTTTTGCAGGGGATGGGGAGTGTTGCCTTTCAAATGTATTTGAGTCAACCACAGATAGCTAAGTATCCAAACACATGCTGTTTGATATATTGAAATTGAGGTGTGCTGAATAAACATAAGAATATAAATTATTACAGGGCTAGAGAGATGGCTTGGTGTCTAGGGACATTTACTGCTCTTTCGGAGGACTCAAGTTTGCTTCCCAGAACTTTTAATGGTCAGCACACACGCTAACATATAGGTATATGTATATACATACACCCACAGAGACTCATACACAAAACTTAATGACTAGAGCACTGGCTGCTCTTCCAGAGGTCCTGAGTTCAATTCCCAACAACCACATGGAAGCTCACAACCATCTGTAATGGGATCTGATGCCCTCTTCTGGAGTGTCTAAGAGAGTGACAGTGTACTCATATACATTAAATAAATAAATCTTTAAAAAGAAATATATATATACTATTTAAATGCACATAATTTTATAAACATGGCTGCTTTTATTTTAAGACAGGGAAACTGAGTCAGTCTAACAGAGACCAACATCCAGCCAACTATGTATTATTTATTTCCTTTACAGAAAACAGATGATCGCTGCACTGTCAAAGGCCAGAGCAGTAAGATTACTAGACAATGGCTTGGTAAAGAGAGGTGGGGAGATAGAAAAATAAATAAAAATTAACAAAAGAGGCCACACATTTGAAAGAAAGCGAGGAAGGATCTATAGCAGGGTTTGCCAGGAGTGGGATTACACTCTAATCTGAAAAAATAAAAGGCTTTATTTTTTAAGGGAGATGTTGAGAAAAGAGTAGAAATCAATGGGGAGAGCAGATGAGGAGAGAGAATCTGAGCAGAGCCAGCTACAGGAGCCTGAGCTCCCAGAGGGGATTTGTGGGGTAAAGCAATACCTTAGGAAACCTAGCTGAAGCTGCTGGGTGGGCTGGGGAGAGAAATCAGGCAGAAAAGATGTGGCACTGACAAAGCAGCTAGAGGCTGGAGCGCTGGTACATACCTTCAACCCCAGAACTCTCTAAGCAGAGGCAGGAGGATCTCTGTGAGTTTTAGGTCAGCTTGGGTTACATAGTGGGGATTTTGTCTCAAACAGAAATTAAGACTTTCTCTTCTTAGTCAACACGGTAGAGCTTTTGTGATGGTGGCCTGTTTTACCTTTAGAAGACAGGTCAAACGGTAAAGTTATAGTTTAGAAAAACATTACCATTTTATGCCAGTGAAAGTCACTTGGTTTCATGATCACTTCACTGCAGAGCAAAGATCGTCCCACAGCTTTCTGTATCTATAAAATTCATCCCTTCTTTGTTCATTCATCAAAGCACACTTAGCACCGTTATTTATAGCTTCTTACCCAGCACAGCACATACCTATGTCCCTCACTCCTGTGATCCGGTGAATACTTGAAGAATCAAAGCCCTGAGCAGCATCCTGAAAAGCTGACTTGACCTTGATCGGTTTGATTTATAGCTCACACGCACTGTCATTTCCATTTGCCCAAAGGTTAGTTTGAAGACAGTACGAAATTGCAGCCATCCTCCTAGATACCAACAAGGGCCAGCTCACCGGCAAGTGGTTTTGATTTCTTTATTCCTGGCGGCAATTTCAGTCTAGCTAGGGGGTTACAGCTCAACCTAGGAAAGGCTCAGCAAGCCTGTGCAGGCAGGAGTGTGATATGGGAGGCTCAACCCCTCCTTGAGCAATCCCTGATCTTTAGACCTCCTGAGGAGTTCAAAGCAAATGCTGAATTATGGGTTTAGGATAGGTTCTTAGACTATGGGTTATCTGCAGCCAGATTCACCTGCCCCATAGGACTACTGGAAATCCAGAGACTACATTGTGATTCAAATCAGCCTCAAATTCCACAGACTGAATAGAACCTGATCTAACTGCACCCAGCTAAGTCTATGGAGATATATATATATATATCAAGTAGGAAGGGAACTCTGCTAGTTAGTTAGTGGGGCCCCCAGGAGCCAATCATTGCATCTCCCTCAATGTAAGGTAAGGTAATGCTGTTGTCATAAGCCAGGAGTGGTCCTGAAGCTGAGCCATCTTCAAGCTGTTGCTACCCTATCTTGCAGCAGCACCTGTCTGTGCATCAGCAAAACAAGTTTCCTAACAAAATAAGGACAGTGTGATCTGAGTTTCCACTCTATTAGCCTAGCCACTGGGTAACTTTAGAGATTGTGTGTCCTGGCTGAGAGAAATGAGAACTATGGTACATCTGTGGGTCACAGATCTCATTCCTCACTAACTTTTAAGAATAAATGAGTTAGCGGGATGGTGGTGGCTCATGTCTTGAATCCCAGCACTCAGGATGAAGAGCCGGTGGACCCCTGTGAGTTCGAGGCCAGCCCAGTCTACAGAGTGAGTTCCAAGACAGCCAGGGCTACACAAAGAAACCTTGTCTTAAAACAAACAAACAAACAAACAAACAAAAATACAATAAAAAACAAATAAAAGAAAAAAGAAGAGTTCCAACAGCAAAACTTGGGAGAGAGAACTACTGTTCTCTGTAAACTCCTATTGTACAATGGTTGTAAGCAAATAAAATCCTCATGTTTGTTCCCCTGTTACACCTACACCTACACTATAGAGACAGAGATACGCTGGAATAGTCCACATAATTTACAAATGGCAGTTACAGGACTGCATTGCAGGCTCGGTTATTTTAACTATGGTGCATTTACCACATCGTTGGATCCGAGGTGTAAGCCCGACTCACTTCTCGTGCCAAAAGAACCCGCTAAACTAATTAGTGAATAAATGAATGTCTTATAAAACAATATGATGTGTCAGTTTAAATTCTTATTTATAAGCTATTTTATTTTGCAAATGCAGTGAGACGAGACTGGTTTTAATTTGGAACGGACTGTTCTAGTCATGTGCCACAGACAGAAATAATTAGGAGCGGGATCTATGGCAGTGTGTGCAGATGTCTCCCCTGTCCCTGGCTGCATCTGAAGCTTCCTTTCACAGCAAGTCAAATTCAGCTCAAAACAAATCATGTAAAATTCGAGCTGAAGAATTCACTTAAGTTTTAACTGCGGTTCTAAGAGTAGCATAATACAATCCCCAAGATCCTGCCCCACCCCGTTACCCAGTGGTCCACTCTGTGTGTGCTATTCCACCTTGGTGATTTAAAAAGAGAGCACATCTCACAAGCTGTATTAGGATGTTCCCATTATTTAGCTGTTGTTAATTTCTTACTCTTCCTAGCTTACAAATTCAGCTTTATCATAGCTACAGAACTAAGCGTTCTATTTGGGGTTTGACACTGCCTGACTTTCCAGGCATCTCCTTGTAGACTATGTCCCCAAACAAGGGAGATTCCTGTATAATACAAGGAGGAAAATATCACCAAAGTTTTGTATCTGGTTCTACAATCAACACTATTTATGAATAGTGTTGATTAATGTTAATAAGTTTATTAATGTTAATAAGTAATCATGTTTAGTTTAATTTAAATGAGACCAAAAAGGATTATTTTCAAGAAACAAGACTCAGAATTATCTCTGGTTGTTTTTAATGCCATCTTTGCCAGACCTCACCCACTATCCTCACAACCTTGCTAAAAGTTGAAACTATTTTTAAGAACTGGGTAATCGTATTCTGTTTTGGTAGTGAAACAAAATATTGACTGTAAGTGGCCCTCAACCTATGGAATATCTGATCGCTCCAGATAGACTCTGATTAGGATTGGAGTCAGACCCATAGCAAGTCAAGCTTGTCTAGGTGTGGATAGAAATGGAATTTAAAGGCAGCATGCCTAACCAACTTAGTTCTTGGGCTAAAGACGGTGAAGGCAAGAAAGAAGAGTTGGGAACATCAGGAATCTCTGAGCCAAAGCATTTCAGCGTTCTGTGGAAATCAGAAGTCCAAACAACACTGTCCTCTGCTTAAATTGATCCTTGGGGGGGGGGGGGGGTCCTTCCATCACAATAGCTCTTTGTTCTCCTTCCCTTTTCCCCTCAGCCTCCTCTCCTCTTCCTCCCTCCTAACTGTGAACTGTGACTTCAAACATTTTAAGAGAAGCTCCACTTTATTTCAGTTTCTTCTCTTTCCCCAAAGAGAAACCAAAGTAACAGTATTTTATGTATTATAGACATTTAATTATAATATGCAAGCATAATAAAGAAATTTTTTTCTCTTCCAAGGAGAAAAGAAGTCATAGAATGTCAAAGCTGGGTAGATTTAATGATTTAAGGTACCATCAGCAACTCCCTTTCAGAGGGGAGAAGGTGACCATTCCACTTTCCCCTGAACTCCTGTCTCCACCTGATTTCTCTGTTGTTGTAAGTGGCCTCTTAAAGCCTTGCCAGGAGCTAAGTCTATCTTAGCCCAAATTCTCACCTTAAAATGATGGTGGCTTAGCGGTTATGATTCTCACTTGAAAGTTACATTTTGTAAATCTATGCTTATCCTATAAAAATGTCAAGTGTCAGGGAGCATGTTGGTGAGAAAAAATTGAGAGCAACAGTGCACTTGCTTTGGCACCTTAAAGGCTTTGTCTTTATGTGGTCAAGATGTACACCTGGATTAACTATGATCTTGTCATTAATTTCCTCAATGTATGACCTGAAATTGTGCAAATGTGCATCAGAAGATGTGTACACTAATATAGCTTAAAATAAAATGGGGGAGGGGAAAGACACTCAGCATAGCCCAAATGTCCAAGAGTAAAATGGATTAATGACTTGTGACATCCTCACAGGATGAGAGATTTCACTACATAGAAACGACATGAAGTACAAGAAGTAAATCTACCATGAATGAAAAAAGAATTACAAAAAAGAAGCTCAAATATAAGGCAGATCAAGCAGCATACATAGTTTTTATTATATACATATGCAGCGTTTGTGTGTAAGTATAGCCATTTTACCATAATGCCATGGGGATATTTGCCATGTCTGTACAAATGTAGAGTCCTACTAATTCTTCACTTGGCTGCTCATGGTATTCTATATCACGCCTACATACTGAATGGATTACTTTAGTTATGTGCTACTCAACACAGAGCTGTGTGCTATAAAATGCACTGTTAAATATCACGTGACTCTGCACTACACAAATCTAGATGTTATGACCTAGTACCATAACATAGCCAGGACCATGGTCATATGCAAAATCCATTACTAACCAGAATGATACCTGCTGCAGGACCGTATTTATCAGCGTATTTCAATATCCCTAATGATTTGCTATAAGAAATCTGTGGACTAGTTCTGTTCTTTTATTATTTAAATTCTTTAATAATGTTTTCTTTATTTCCTAGAAAGTGTTGTTGTGTCATATTCCCTCATTTAACTGACCTTTTATGCATATTTCAGATATTACATGGACGGTAACATGATAATTACTAGTTTGTTCATAAGAAAATATTTGAGTATCTCTCTCCCATCTATATCTCTATAGATGACAGACTTGAGACAGAAAATGGTCACTGCAGGATTCAGAGGTAACACTTCCTTCCCACACCAGTGACCATGTGAGGTGGTCAGCATTTTCAACAGCTTCACATATCCCTAATGAAAAACTGTTGAATTTGAATTAAGTTAAATTGTTGAATCTTTTTCTAACTCATACTCAGCTTTTCAATACTACCACAGACTCCTTATTGATCAACATCCAATTTTGCTTTCTATCAGAAAATATAAAGATTAATATATAAAGATTAATGTAGCAAAGATACACCCTAGCAGAGCTGTTTATTCCCGTAACACTGTGAGCGGCAGAGTCTTTCTGCTGAAATGAAATTTATCTCAGTTATGAAGCTCAAGGTCCCATTAAAAATTAACCTGTATTTTATTATTCTTTATCTAGGAATGTTTTTCTGGTAGGCCTGTTTGTTTTGAATGGTTTTAAAAGTTTCTCAAAATGAGGTTGACAAAATGGCTCAGAGGTTAAGAGCTCTAACTGCTCTTTGAGAGAGCCCAGGTTCAGTTCCCAGCTCCTATATCTTGGCTCACAACTATCTGCAAGTCCAGTTCCACAGACCGGACACCTTCTGCTGACTTCTACACGCACCAGACATTTACATGGTGCACAGACATACGCACAGACAACATGAATACACATAAAACATTTAAATATAAAATATTCCTCACATTATGATTTGTAATCAGCCATCATCAAAGAAGCTTTTCTTTGCAGCAGATGAGAACTAACACAGGAACTGGACAGTGTGCAGAGTGAGAGACCTGGGACCACTTGGCCCTTAACGGGAAGTCTTCATCACACCCCTCGCCTCAAGGCTCAGAGAGCCACACTGAAGAGGAGAAGGAAAGACTGTAAGAGCCAGAGTGGATGGAGAACACTTAGGAAACAATATCTTCCAGATACAACAGGACTCATGTATTTATGAACTCACAGAGACTGCAGCAGCATGCACACAGCTTATACAGCTATAAGCCAGATGGGGTTCCAGTGCTGAGAGGGAAAGAGAACACGAGTCCCCATTCCTAACCAAGAAGCTATCTCCAGTTGATAACCAACCGCAAAGTAAATATCAATTTTCCCCAACGGAGTCTCAATGAAAATATTAACCACACTTAAGGCTAGACTCCTTGCCCAGTAGTAGATGGCCAATGCACAATGAATTCAATGATGTTTTCGTAGGTGTTTGTTGTTTTGTTTTTGGGTGTTTTGTTTTTGTTTTTGTTTTTGTTTGTCTCATAATTCTTTTTATCTTACTGGGTTTTTTTTCCTTACATATTATGTTTTCCAACTTTGTGCCTTTATAGGTTTTGTTTTGTCTGTGTGTATATCTGTATTTCTTTTTTGTTTGTTTGTTTTTTGTTTTTTTTTGAGACAGGGTTTCTCTGTGTAGCCCTGGCTGTCCTGGAACTCACTCTGTAGACCAGGCTGTCCTCGAACTCAGAAATCCGCCTGCCTCTGCCTCCCGAGTGCTGGGATTAAAGGCGTGTGCCACCACTGCCCGGCTCTGTATTTCTTTTGTTGGTTTTTTTTTTTTTTTTTTACTTCTGGTTTATTTACTTGTTTCATTTGCCTATGTTTTTGCTTTCTAAAAGGAGAAAGAAAGAAAGGGCACAGAGTTGGATGGGTGAGGATGTGGGCAGGTCCTAGAAGGGCACACACACACACACACACACACACACACACACACACACGGATATATTATGTGTATATGGAGACATATTACTAGACCTAGTCAGGAAGATGCCAAAGGGAAATGGTTGTATGATCCTATCAGGCATGTTATGATTTTGGGTTCATGGCAATAAGGAATAATTACATCAGAGTCCAGTCTAACTACAGAAACCACTTATTTTTCACCTTACTAGTATATATATGAAAACTAGTAGTTACCATATTTATGTGTATGTGTGTATATATATATGGATAGATAGATATAGATGCAGATAGATTAGATGGAGATATAAAAATATAGATTCTCACATTGGTCCTGTATCTAACTCCAAATCCTGAGATGTATATATGGCACTAAACTATGCAGATGTGACATCATTTATGGAATTGTAGGCTACCCTCTTTCCATTTGCAAGGCTTCCAGTAAAACAAGAACACTGCTTGACAAGATTAGAGATTTATTTCTTGACTCACTTGGAAGTTCTGCATATTGAATTTAATCCAGTCTCAGAAGCCCCAACAGAGTCGTTAACTTCAAAATTAATTATAATCCATAGGCATGGGAACCTCAGAATCTAAGGGAGTCTACTGGAAGAAAGCCATCCTAGAGTAGAAATCTCAGATTTACATTCAAAGGTAAACTGATTATTGATTCTCTACACATCAATTTTGTTATGTATTAATGGATGGTCCCAGATCCCAGAAGTCAGAACTGTTGGTGTGAATAATATTAGGGATTCAGATATATTTTTAATACTGCACAACATAGAGCAAGCACGAGAAATAAATTGTGACATTAAAAGCTAGAACATTGTGCTCCTAACTAGGATTACATCTATCAGGCTGAGTTCAATCAGGTACAAATGTGTCTTGTGATCCCACAAAAACATTGTTTTAAAAGTATGTCAGTTGGGTCCTGTGGAGGGAGCAACAGTGTCCACTGGCCTGACCTCCTGATGCTTCTGGAGACTGGATCACCAACCAAAGAATACACATGGAGGGACCCATGGTGCTGGCCACATATGCGGCAGAGGATGGCCTTGTTGGACATCAGTGGGAGGAGAGGCCTATGGGTCTGAGAGTGTTAGATGCCCCAGTATAGGAGAATTGCCAAGAAGGGAAGATGAGAGTGGGAGAGTGGGTGAGTGGGTGAGTGGGTGGGTGGGTGGGTGGGGAAATACCCTCATAGAGGCAAGGGGAGGGGGGATGAAATAGGGAGGTTCCAAAAGGTAGATCTGGAAAGGGGGAAACATTTGAAATGTAAATAAAGTATAGAAAAATTTAAAAAAGGTATGCCAGTTGATTACCTCAGGAACAGGACAAAAATTCTAAATTTGTTTCATGAAAGCTACACTGTGAAGAAGAAGAAGAAGAAGAAGAAGGAGGAGGAGGAGGAGGAGGAGGAGGAGGAGGAGGAGGAGGAGAACATGGCTACAGTGGCCTTTCTCCCTCCTCCTCTTCTCCTGTAGCCCAGGGTGGCCTGCAATTTACTATGTAGTGGACAGCAGCCTTGTACATCCAATCCTCCTGCTTCTATCTTTTAAATGGTGGGATTACAGGAATGGGCCCTTGTGCCTGGTTTCTGTAGTGTATGGGATCAAACACACAGCTTCACTCATTCAAGGCAAGAACTGCACCAGCAACATCCAGTGGCCTGGATCGTCTTCAACAACCAATATGTTCAGTTTTGAATGCCAGCTTATTTATCTAATACAAAACTCTTAGGAGATCTAATGTAGATCAGGCAGATGCCGATGGGAAATGATTCTATGACCCAATCGCCTGCCCACCACTATTCTTACCATCGCTAAGTCAGTGGAGGGTCACTTGAACACAATCACTGTAAGACTGTGGCAGGTGATCAGTAACTTGGACAGTTATGGCATGATAAACAACAGTCAGGGAATAGACACAGCATGAATACACTAGATGAGGGAATGACAGATGTCACCAAAAAGCTAGGGAAACATGCAGCAACAGGATTGACTGGTAATCTTCAGAACTGTGCACCATTTACAACAGCTTATAACAAATTGTTTCTTTCTGGAATTTTCCACTTATTTTCAGAGTATGAATGACAGCTGTTGATTAAAACTGTGAAATGGGAAATCAGGACAGAGGGAGGTCTGCCACCTGGTCAGGTGAGCCCCAAAGAGCCTTCCCTGTGGTGACTCCAACCATTTGTCCACTCCTAGGTAGTCCTCAGAACCCATCCTCAGCTGCAGGAGAGCAGCTGTGGTTGAACCAACCACACACACACACACACACACACACACACACACACACACACACACACAGTTACTGTGCAAACAAATATGCAGCTGCAGAGCAGGGTTTTCCAGAGCATGAAAAGGCCAGGCCATCTGTGCTATATGGTATCTATCCTCAGCTGACTCCTTCCGTTTAAATTATTTGATAGGATTCTGTCAGTTCTGATAAGATATCTGACAATTCTGAGAGATCCTAAATGCCTGAGTAGTTGGCATATCTCTCTGTTCTGAGTCCACAATCCTGAAAAAATGTTAGTTGAAGAAAGAACTGTGGATAGTTTGAAAATGTAGTCTAGACCAGTGACACGAGACTTCTCAAAATTAAACATTTTAGGTGATTATATCTTTCATTTATTTCTTAGTTTTTATCACCAGCACAGAAGTTATGATTATTTAATTCCTATAATTTTCTTTTCTGAATTGTCTCTTGCTTCTCGTTTTCTTTGAGTTACCTGCTGTAGAGAATGTCAGGGAAATACTGGGGATTTATTATCTGTGGAAGATAATTACAGCAACATATCCCAGGATCTGAGAATTCTTAAAGCTAGATCTTTAAACAACAGGATTTTCTATTAAAAAGAAAAATACAAGATATGAACCAATCGCCCAGAACTGTCAGCACAAAGAGTAACTAATTCAGGATACTGGAATATTTTTGTCTTCCATTTGAGGGCTGTGGCAGAATCATGAAGGTTGCCCTTTGCATTGTTTTCAAGATAACAACTTCAAATGAAGTTATCTTAATGCTTCGAGGCTACCCTTAGAAAGCATCTCCTTCGTTAAAATAACAACAACAAAATCTTAACATATAATTTAGCAATTCAGCAGGTGCTATTTCAAGGTGTTATTTCAAACTGAGAGCAAAATCATCCTCTTCCCAAGGGTGAGAGGAATCAGGGCTGAGATGCTACATTAGGCTACATTACACTTGGTCAGTAAACAAGCAGGGAAACGTATTAGTTCCAGCCATTATTTGTGCTTCTTAAAAACAGTTTCCAACCATTCACAAAATGTTTCTTTATGCTCTTTATAATAAAGAAGTGAGCTAAGCTGATATGAACACTCCTTGAAAATAACATTTGCAGCTAGCCCTTCAGAGTGGAGCCTCTGACCTGCTACCAGCCTTACCTGGTGCTGGCCTAACAGAAGCAGTAAAGAGGGAGGCAGCACTGGTGCCACTGCCTTGGGGACCAGTCTGAGGGTCACTTTCACTGCTGCCCTGCCACAGCTTAAGGGTATTAGAGCCCTATTCCTGCTGAGCACTCCCATAGGATTCTGTTAACTCCGCAGGACTTCCTGGGGACAATGTAAGTTGGTTCCACCTTCTGGAGTTGCCAGCTGTTAGGAACGAAGACACCTGGGCAGGGTGCATGTTAAATGGGGTTATTTCTACTCCATGACAGTTTTGACAGACTGAAAAACTGCTTCTTAGTCTGCCTGTGGATTTTTTAATTGCAGCCGTCAGTATGTATGTCAGCATACAGCAGTGGTCTGAGTCTTTACCTCCACTGTTTGAGAAGTGGGTGGCGCTTGCTTCTCTTGATCTGTTTTGTCTGTACCCCTTTTGGAATAGTCACTTTCTAACCAGCTACAATGTTCCCACCCTATAGTTTTTATGCTAAACTTTAACTGCTAAGCAGCCAACTATTTTACCCAGGCATACCGAGAAATTAACATGTTACTGATAACATACATGTGAAACAGCATTGGCTAACTGGGAAAATATGATGTAGAAATGTGTGATCATTAGAAGACCACCTCATTTACATATTAAATAGCTTGCAGCAGGGGCTGAGAGGCGCAAGCAAGAAATGAAAACCTTTCTAACTTCGCAGTCATCAGCCACTGTCATTTTTAAAAGGCACAGGCGATGCAGCAACTCCTGAAGGAAGGAATTGCTTTCTCGGCCTTTGTGCTCAATTGCGATTTACTGGAATCCGTGTTTCCTTATGTAGAGTTGATCCAGTTCTTCCTGTTCTTAATTAAATGACGTCAGAGGTCACGTAAGCATTATAAAACCCTACATTTCCATCAGTTACTCTCCTAAGTAGCTTTAAAGAGACTCAGTACCTAACAAAACCCTCCACAATCGCTCCTCAGACAATTGAGCAAATGTGTCTTTGTCTGCCAGGTGTCTGGTGTCAGTTTGTCCTGGCAATGGTCGTGTCTGCTGCTTGGCTCCCTGAAATGCTTCAAAGAACCAAAGGGTGGGGCTAGGGATGTGGCTCAGTGGAAGAGGACTTGCTTAGGACGCACAAGACCCATGGTACAATTCCTGGGCGTCACTTCAATGAATAACAACAACAAAATAAACCAAACTCTGCAGGAGAACTTTACCACCATTTAGCCATTGTACTTAGCCAACGGCAACCCAGTAAGCTTCAGTAGTATTCTCCTGCCACATCATGGTATCAAAGCACAGCTTTGCTGAAGTAAGTAAGAGAAATCCCCTCTCTAGACTTTATACTGAAGTACCTGGCTTTGTGTCCACAACAAGGCTGCCTGGTACCTGCCCACACACACCTGGAGAGTATCCTAAATGTTCACATTTGAAAGATCATTTTGGCCTTCCCCTTCCCAATAAGGAATATGCCTTCACAACAAACTAAACCAACAACAGCAATGCAAGGGACAGATACCATGCATGAATCAAGTTCAACTTTCCCTTTCACTGAGTTAATCAATTAAGATTAAACTCATCCTTGTTAGCATTCCTTCTAAGCGCCAACCCACAGTTACCTGGCAACAGCCAGGTGTGCCTGATTCACTATAATAGCGGCTGCTTGCCCCTCTCCTCACTCTCTTCTCTTGTTCTTGCTCTCTTACCCTCTTCCCCCTCTGTACTGGCTAGTTTTCTGTGTCAACTTGACACAAGCTGGAGTTATCACAGAAAGGAGCTTCACTTGAGAAAATGCCTCTATGAGATCCAGGTGTAAGGCATTTTCTCAATTAGTGATCAAGGGTCGGGGGGGAGGGCCTCTTGTGGGTGGTGCCATCTGTGGGCTGGTAGTCCTGGGTTCTATAAGAAAGCAGGCTGAGCAAGTCTAGGGAAGCAAGCCAGTGAGAAACATCCCTCCATGGTCTCTGCATCAGCTCCTGCTTCCTGACCTGCTTGAGTTCCAGTCCTAACTTCCTTTGGTGATGAACAGCAGCATGGAAGTATAAGCTCAATAAACCCTTTCCTCAACTTGCATCTTGGTTATGATGTTTGTGCAGGAATAGAAACCCTGACTAAGACACCCTCTCTCCCCATTCCCCTCCCCCCCTTTCATAAGCTCATGGCTGGCCTCTCCTCCTCCTCCTTCTTCCTCTCTCTCTCTCTCTCTCTTTCTCTCTCTCTCTCTCTCTCTCCCCCTCCCCTCTACTCCCTCAACTCCCCTCCCGATGCCCTCAATAAACTCTATTCTATCCTATACCATCATGTGGCTGGCACCTCAGGGGGAAGGGAAGCCTCAGCGTGGGCCCGCAGAGGCACCCCTCCCCCACACCATACCGTGCCTCCACCGAACATATCCCTGGCTTCTTCTTCTTTTTTATAAAACACAACAATCCTCCCACTGGCATATACTCTCCTAGAGATGTCTATGTATTGCCAGCCCTAGCTATCTTTCACTGTCTACTTAGCATAGCCTGGATTCACTTGAGAAGGGAGTCCTGATAGAGGGATATCCCAGATTAGACTGACATCTGGGCCAGCCTTGATTGTTTATTGATGTAGGGGTTCCCAGTTCAATGTGGGCAAGGCAACCCTGGGCACAACCTTGGGCTGTATAACAAAGGTAGCTAAGCCAGCAAGCAGTATCTTGCAAGATTTCTGGTTCAAGTCCCTGCCCTTACTTCCCTTAATGATGAATGTTACCTAGACGTATAAGCCATTCCTCTCCTATGTTGTTTTGGTCACAGTATTTTAGAACAGCAACAGAAATCAAACTAGAATAGTATTACTGTTCTATACATAAAAACAAACAAAACAAAAAAGAAAAGAAAAGAAAAGAAAAGAAAAGAAAGAAAGAAAGAAAGAAAGAAAGAAAGAGAAAACCAACCACCCTTCAGCTTGGAACTGAGACTAACCACATACCAAAACTCAAACAACAAGCTCCAGATTCTCCTGAGAAAGGAACTATTCACCTGCACAGATCACATGTCCACAAAGCCAGCTCTACACAGAGAGTGTAAGTTACCTGCCCAAGCCACAGCCCATGAACACAGGAGCTAGGTACAGCTCCTGAGAAAACCAACAGCCCTGTTCACCCCACTGTCTTCCCACATGTTGAGTCTTCGAACCAAGACTAGCAAGGTTCAAACTGCTCATTCGATAGCAAGGACCGATTCCCAGACAGTCCTGGTGGAGTCTCACAGATAGAGACCGTCATGCTACAAGGAACTTGAGACACAAACTTCTGTCACTATGGAAAAAGCACAGCTGCTATCAGTTAGAAACTCTCAGTTTATGAGAAAACAGAATGGGCTCTGGGGAAAAAGAGAGGTGCTGGGAAAATCAACAGATTCACATGTGGATCAAGTTCAGAGCCCTTGCTAAACTTTGTCTAATGTGTGTCAAAGCAAGAGAAGATCTCCCCCCGACCCCCCATGCTCTCAAGAATTCTAGGGGGAACAAGGTTCCCAACCTTTTCCTCTAAAATGCTCTCATGTTTCTGAGTCATTGGGTTTTTCTAAGAACTAAAAATTTTACCTAAAGATGATGTTAAGTGTCTTTCTCCTTTAGCCCAGAACCAGTGAATGTTATTCAACTGAGACCCAAGTCCTGGGTCAGACTTGGAATTAAAGCTTCCTCTCCTGTCAGCGACTGCTAGTAAGGAGACCTGAAGGATTGCTGTGTCTCTGAGCTTTGTGTCTGAGAGATAGCATGCCTGGTAAATACTCATTCAATCGACATTAAGCATAATTCCTTTTTTAATTTTAATCTGTTCATTTTTTTCTTCCAGCATTTGCATGGTTGATTTTTTAATAACAATGGAATTATTTCTAGTAATTGATGATGAATAGTAAAATAATTACTTAATAAAAACTATATTCAAGGGAGTGCAGAGACAACTCTGTGGTTAAGCATGCTTGCTGCTCTTCTAGAAGACCTGAGTTTTGTTCCCAGCACCTATGTGACTTAACACCACATATAATTTCAGCTCCAAGGGATTCAATGCCTTCTTCTAGCTTCTGCAGGCACCCACATCCATGTGTATGCACACACACACACACACACACAAATAAAACAAAATTAATCCTTTTTAAAACTCACAGTCAAGATGTCCATGCTCCACTTTCCCAGGACAATCCAGGTAAATGTGTCCCTCCCTTTATTAAGAAGGGATCCTCTTGGTTCTCAAAAGTGCCCCAAAACACACATCAGATATAACTTGCTGAGTTACCAGTCTCTTCATTCAAGTTGACTTGCTTACTAAAGATTCTTCTTATTGGTGGCTATGATAGTTACTATTTATTGTTAACTTGATGGGATGAAGTCACTGAGGAGATAAGCCTCCAGGAATGCCTGAGAAGGATTTTCTAGATGAGGCTAAAGATGCTACATGAGACCAGTTCCAGTCCATAGCCTGAGGAGAACATGAACTAAGGGCACACATCCATAGCTCTCTGCCTCCTGACTAACGATGCAACACGAGCAGCTGCTTCCAGTTCTGCTGCCGTGACTACGCACGTGTCTACCCACTATGGTGGACTGCACCCTCTGAGAATCATAACAAACCTTTCCTTCTTTCTGTCACTTTTCACAGATACTTCCCTAACAGTCTGTAAAGTATCTAATACAGTTGCTTTGCCAAATCAAACAGGAAACATGGTTGGAAGCTTAGATGTTTTTCAAAACCTACTTTTAATATGGGTTCTTAAATGCTTTATCCTCCCTTCTAGCCCACCACCCACGGAGGTAATAAAAAAGAAGGTTATTAGGGTGCAGGGGAAGTGGACCTGTGTAGAAACTGTTTTTTGGAATAATTCCATCTGTATGATTAGGAAATCAGCAGTTCACAGAAATCAGCAGCCGAAGCTCTATCCATTCACAAACACTTCACGATATACCATCGGTTCAGTTTAGTAGTGTCAGGATAGCAAACATGAACCAGCAACAGTGGCAGGACCCAGCAGAAACAGCCACAGCCAAGAATCAGCAGGAGTCAGCAGGAGGGACCAGGACCAGCAGAGACTCCAGGATACGTTCTCTGTCATGGCGTTCTCAACAAAGTGAAGATCAGCAAAGAGGAAGATACAAGACCAACAATGAGCAGCAAAGTCAGCTATGTTCCTTGAGTCTTAGTTATTCTCCCTCCAAACATCACATGTCCTCCATGATCTTACCTCACCACCTTAGTCTGTCTTCGCAAACTCCACATGACTCTGTATCACCTGACATCACTCTGCCAATCGACCCCAGTCCACAGAAGCAGCAGAAGCCTCCAGAACACCACCACAAGTTGTTTGGTGTGTTTCTGTCTATGGAGTCAAGACAAATGGCGCTCAGCTACACAATGTAAGGTGAGCAAATACGTGCATGTCATTAGCAAAGAATCCTTCATCATGTGTCCGTTCAGGTGCTTGCTTTAGCAGAACATCCCTTCACCTGCGTCCAATTCAGCAAAACATTCCTTGACATACTGACTTTCCAAAGAAACTAAGTTTCCACTTTAAGAAACTAAGTTTCCACTTTACCTGCTGATTACAATGATTGATTCACAAAGACTTAATTAGCATCCTTCCTTCTGGTAACTTCTGTGAGGCTTGTGAGGTCAACAACCTGGGCTCTACACAGGGTCACATGAACTCCAGGAGATCAAAATGTTTAACCTGGATATAGATTCAAAGGATTTGGCCAGAGAGGCAAGAACTCTGACCAGAGGAACTCAGAACCCAAAAAAGTTGGTGCATGTGAGAAAGGCCAAAGACAGAAGCCAGCATCTCTCCAGGCAGGGATCAGGAGGAAAGAACAATGGAAGGAATGCCTAATCTTAGTCATGGGAGCAGTATTTTTAACATCCACTGAGAACCATTTCTAGTGTGTCTGGCTGGATGACTGAAATAAAAAGTTAGAGAACATTAAGGAAAGGCATGGCTAGCACATATCACCCTTTTCCACGATGAAGGTTTCTGCTTCTGTAATGTTATCTGCAATGGCACTGGCAACTTCTTAGGGGCCACTGCTAATTTCTCAACATCAAATTAGAATAAATGGAGAAAGTATCGAAAAGTATCCACCGGGAATGCTCTGCTCTACTGTGACTGTACGGAGGGCATTGATGTCTCTCCCTGAGGCCGGCCAAGAAGCCAGGAGCTTCCTTAACACCTGCCGTCACTCTGGCTATAGCCTATCAATTCTGAGCATATTACTCAAAAATGTCATTTATGGAAAATAGGTCTAGGGTCTTACTTCATTTCAGGGTTCTAAACTCTTCCCCGTCCTGCTTAATATCTCACTGAAGTCCAGGAACCAGTATCTGAGTGTCTGTATCTGTGTGTCTGTGAGTGTATTGTGTGTGTCCGTGTATGTATATGTATATGTGTCTGTATCTGAGTGTCTGTATCTGTGTGTCTGTGAGTGTATGTGTGTGTCTGTGTATGTGTGTGTATATGTGTCTGTGTGTTTGTGTGTGTCTGTGATTGTGTGTGTTTATGTGTCTGTGTGTTTATATTCACCTGTGTAGGCATATATGGAATGTATACATGTGTACATGTATATTGAAGCCAGAGGCTGACCCTGCATGTTTCCTGTATTTTACTCCACTTTATTTTAATAAATCACATATCAGCTTGTATAATTAGCCAGCTTGCTCTGGGGATCCTGTCCCTGCCTCCTGTGCAGGGATTACAAGAAGGTTATCATGCCTACCCAAAGTATGTGGATGCTGATGCTCTACACTCCAGTGTCCATGTTTGAGGTGTAAACACTTTACTCTCTGACCCACACCACTGGCTCTAGGAGCATGCCTCTACTTTACTATAGTAAACCCTGTACAAGATAAATCTGGTATTACTTGTCTATGAATTCAGTCCCAATGCCTCTATAGAATCTCATCCCCATGTCAAAATTTTCCCTAGAGTTTGCCAGCTCTTCCAGGGTGCTACAGACACCTGCTTCTAGATCTAAAGATCTAGATGATTACTGACTGTAGCTACCTAATTTAATAATCTCTTAAATTTCAATGTATCTGTAAAACACAACATGAAAAATGGTATACCTCATACACAATCTTGTAAGGATTAAATGTAGTTTGCATTTTCCAATCATTAATAAGTGAATTCCATTCCTCATCATTTGGATACACCTACATTCTTCATGCCCTCATCTAAGACATTGCTGTTCTCTTTTATCGCCAAGTTGGACCTTGGGTCATTAATTATTAGAGTCCCAAGCTTGGCCTCTTGGATAAAAGAGCATCTGTCATCTGCAAGGGAAGGGTGAGTGCACACCTGGGCAGAAGACAGATCTGAGAGAAGCCCAGCAGCTCCCAGCTGTGCACACAGACCAGCACACAAATATCAGGTCTGTCATAGAGCAACGGCTGCTCTGCTTCTCAGAACGACTTGGGAACCCTAGCTGTTAAAAAAACAAAAAAACAAAAAAAAAAACAAAAAAAAAAAAACATTTGCTGCAAACCACAGGTTTGGCAAAAGACAAAAGGCAATTGTATTCTTGGGGAAAGAACGGCGATTTACAAAGCTAATAAAAATGTCTTTTCTTTACAGAGAGACATCAGTGATGCATCTACATGTTTCCATAAGGAAGATGAGACCATTCAGAGTCTGCCCGTGAATTCCCAGCATCTCTTTTTCTGCATTGCACATAGGCCAGAAGATGAACCTGCCACCTCAACAGAATGTATTATTGTTCTTGGGCCTCCCGAATTACCCCTGAGCAGCTCAGCATTGAGGCAGCCATAGGGAAGCCATGAAGAAATCATGGTCTATACGCCCCAAAGAGAGTAGGGGTTCCTCCCGTCCATCTCCCATGCTGAAGCTGGAAGCAGATGGCTTTGCTCCCTTCTGCAGGACCCAGAGTCAGGTCCCAAATGTGGTGAGAATCCACAACATCTGCTGCGTCCTGACTCTGTTACTAACATCTGTGAGGCACTCACTTTGGGGCCTTGGCTTCTTTCTGTTCTCAAATATGGAACTGAACATCTCTTGGCCCTCCCCAGAGGACCAATTACTGGATGCAAATGAAATAAAGTATACAGCAAAAAGCCTGGAAAAGTGAAGTCCAAGAACCTCTGTGTGTGTGTGTGTGTGTGTGTGTGTGTGTGTGTACATGTGGAATGAATATGTATACATGTGCATGCAAATGTGTGTACACATGCATACAGTGTGTATATGTGTTCTCATGTGGTATGTATGTGTTTGCATGCACGTGAGAGGGGTGTTGTGTATGTGTGTGACGGAGTATACGTTGGTGTGGTAACCAACAGGATGTAACAATCAAGAATACTAGTTACTAGAGCCTGACAGGCTAGCACAAGTCCGGGTTGCCTTTATGCCTTTCTTAGGCTTCTGTAGGAACTGAGAATGCAGACCCTTCAACTTACAACTAAGGATAGCCTGGAGCACACAAGTGAAAGTTTCTGAGTAAAGCTGATTACAGCTGTCATTCCTTCCTTCTTTCTGTTTTTTTGTTTTTTGTTTTGTTTATTAGAGACAGGGTTTCTCTGTAGCCCTGGCTGTCCTGGAACTCACTCTGTAGACCAGGCTGGCCTTGAACTCAGAAATCCACCTGCCTCTGCCTCCCAAGTGCTGGGATTAAAGGCGTGCGCCACCACTGCCCGGCTCCCTTCCGTTTTGAGCATGCACATGCGGTCTGAAGCTACAGCAACCATTATGCCATAATGAGACAAAGTAACAAGGTAACAAGTAACAGCTTTTGAAGGAGGAGGAGGAAAAGCAACGTACAAAGGATCCCGAGTTCTGATGCATCACAGAAAAGTTAAAACAATTCTCAAACCCTCCCAGAGCAATGGAAACCATAAAAAGAGAAGCCCTGATCTGTTTAAGTTACCATCAGTCAGTTATCCTGTGGACTGCAGCCAAATGTACTCCTAAGAAAAAGAAGGAAATGGGAATGGCCCTTTGAAAAGTCCATCAGATCTCTCTGCTGATAAATACCCCCAATGACTTCCCTCTTCGTCCAAAGTAGGCCCACAGCCAGAATCGATTTGCAGCTCTCCTGGTCTCCTTAGCCTGCCTCTATTTAATCTACCAGTCACAGTAAGCTCATCGGTGTGGACTTCTGCAGCTGTGTTATCCCAAGGCCACCCCTCTCACCTCAACTCCATGCAGGATTCCCAGAGGCTGGCTTCGCAGTGAGGCCTGTGGCTGTCCTGTCAGTATGTCTGCCTGCTGTGGCTGCCCAGCTCTAGCTAGCTCCACTTGTCTATAATTAATATGATTATTGATCCGTGTGCTGGTTTTTGTGTTTTGGTTTGGTTTTCAGCTTGACTCAGGCAGGCATCATCAGAGAAGGGCTGTTGGCTGAGGGTTGTTTCCATTAGATTTCTCTGTGAACAAATCTGTGAGGCGTCCTATTGGATGATGCCCAGTCCACTGTGGCAGTAACGCTCATGGACAGGTGGACCAGGGGTATTGAAGGAAGTGAGGAACTGAGGAAGCCATGGAGAGCAAGCCAGTGAGCAACACTCCCTTATGGCTTCTGCTTCAGTTCCTGCCCTAGGTTCCTCCCCTGAGTTCCTGCCCTTAGTTCCTTTCATGCTGGATGGTAAGATCAAATAAACCCTTTCCTCCCCAAATTGTTTTGCTCATGGTGTTCATCACAGCAATAGAAAGCATGCAGGACAGTCCTCCTACGTCTCTATGTGTCTTAGTTGGGTTTCATTGCTGTGAAGAGACGCCATGATCACAGCAACTCTTATAAAGGAGAACATTTCATGGGGTGGCGTACAGTTTCAGAGGTTTATCTCATGGCAGGAAGCATGGTGGCACACAGACATACATGGTGCTGTAGGAGCTGAGAGTTCTACATCTTTATACAAAGGCAGCAGAAGGAGGCTGGGTCGGCACATACGTCAAGCATCGGACACTTTAAAGCCCACCCCCACAGTGACACACTTCTTCCAGCAAGGCCACACCTATTCCAATAAGGTCACACTTCCTAATAGTGCCACTCCTATGGGCCAAGCATTCAAACACATAAATCTATGGGGGCCATATATATTCAAACCACCACACTAGGTTTCATGTAAAAACCAATGAATTCTTAGGGTTTTTTTTTTTTTCTTTTTCTTCTTCTGAATCGTAAGAAGCATCAACAGCATTCAAACCAATATTTTAATATTTATGCCATAATTTTGAAAGAGATTTCAGACATTTTCAAAACAAGTCACAAAGTCTATATCTAGTGAAGAATTACATAAATAAATATATCTTAAGGCATAAAGAATTCAGAGGTTTGGGGTCTTGCTTCTGTAATGTTAGGGATTGAGCCTGGGGCCTGGTGCACTGTATTAGCTACTTGTCCCAATCCTGTGACAAAACACCCAGCAAGTAGCTCAGGAGAGAAAGGTCTTATTTCAGCTCACAGTCCCACGGAGGCACGGGGGCAGGAGCAGAACAGTCTGGTCACTTTGGGACCACACTTAGAAAACAGAGGATGATGAACTCTTGTGTCAGGGTGCTCTCTCCTTTCATTCTCTCCAGAGCCCAAGGAACAGAACTGCTCCCATTCAGGGTGGGTCTTCACACTTCACAGACGCGCCTGGATATTTTTCTCCACAGTGATTCTTAATTTCATCAAGGTGACAACCACGATTAGCTGTCACTTGGTGCTATGAAAGAGCTCTACCACCGAGCTCAAACCCCACCAAAAACTAAGACTCCAGCAGTTGATTCCCCATCCTCTCCACCTCCTTGGTAAGGGTGAGGAAAAGCAATACTAACTATCAATAGGCAAAAAGCAATTGACTGTAGCAACAGGCTACTGCCTCTGCTGCAAACCCACATCAATTTGTAGGGAAGTAAAGTCTGTTCTTCAAGATCAAAGTGCTCCCCCTACACAAATAGACTTAGACAACAAAAGGGGGCAATGGTAACTCCAAATACCCAGCTGTCAACTCTGCCTTGTCAAAATAACAGAACATCCAGCACAGCTCTGGAGAAGGTTCAGCACATGCTTTCACCACTAAAGCCCTGACCAGTCCCCATGGAATCCTGTAGTCCTCCCTCAAGGACTCCTCTCCTTGGTCCTTCTGAGGGATCCTAAAAGAATGGAAGCTCACTCACACTTGACTTGATGCTCAGGAATCTTGCTATGACATAATTGGCATGGAGAGAAGCTCTGTGCTGTTTTAATGGAGTCTATTGGAATCTACTACATCTGTCTTTGACTCTAGAAATCTGTGATCATCTCTCCTTTTCTAATCTAGGCAGATACCACCCTCTGCAACATTGTTTCTCAGTTACCCCTTCAAGGAGACCCAGGAGCTGTGAGTTTATCTCCTCACACTCAGGTCTCTAGATGATTGCTAACAGGAAAATCCCCTCCTCCAATATATTCAATGCCATCATGGAGCCAGCTTCTGCTGTTCCCAACAGCCACCTTTGGCCACTTCCCCCCCCCCCCACCCCCAGAGCTGCTTTCCCTTCATGGCATTAGGAGGATGCTTAATTTGAGGCACTGCATCTTCCACATTTGAAATACAGTAAGAACAATATAACAGATGCTGAAAATTAATCTGCCATTCATTGGCAAATTCGGATCTTAACCATACATAAACTTTCTTTCTTCTAGTGTCAAGGGTGTTCGAGAGGTTACTTTGGGCAGATAGATTGCATTTTGAAAAGCACATTAGCAAATTAGCTTGGCCAATAAAATATTCAAGGTTACAGAAAGAATACAGACTGTCAAGGACAGATTTAATGGCTCGACGGCATTATTACATTACTTAAAAGATTCTTTTCACTTTAAAGTAGAAATAATTATATGTTGAAGAAAACAGCAGTATAAGTTCTTCATATCATGGTAAAGACTATGGTGTCTCAGTGATTAGATTGCCTTTGGGAGGCTGGGGTAGAAGGATTTTGACTTGAGACCACCCTGGCCTACACAGCAAGAGCTTGTCTCTAAAAAACAAAAACAAAGCCAGAATGAGGTGGGCAGGCCTTTCAGCTTGGTGTCTCTTAGAAGTGTCCCCTCCTGCAGGAGAGGGACAGCTGTGTCAGGTTCTGGGAAATCACCAGCTTTCAGCAGAGACAATCCTACATGCTTTACGGGCAGATTCCCTTAACCATGAATTGGGGTTACTGCCCTTAACGTCTAACATTACAGTTTCGGGCTCACATCTCAACGTCTCTATAGAACTGCCATCTGGAGTTGTGACCAAGTCCCAGCCATAGTTAGATTTCAGGAAGTCATTGTTGTTTACTGTCTTAGTACTTAGTACTAAGTAAGCTTCCCCAGGGAGAGAGGGGCATGGCTTAGTCCCTAAGTTTATTTCCAGGTCATGAAGGATAGCTCACTAACTAGTCCGCAGCTCCACATCAGGGGATCTCTCCTACTCCAATCGGCACTGGTTTAAGACTTTGGCTCCAGGTCTGGCCCTTCCTGCCTGAACCACCCATGAACATATTTCTCCTGTACTCCACACCGCAGCACTAATAGGGAGATTACAAAGTCAGCCTGATCAACCTGTAAGCCCTTTCTCTGACACTTGCTTTATCCATTTGTTCAAAGATCATTTGTCTACGTTCTCTCCTGTCTCCTCTCCCCAGAACATGATATTGCCCAGCGCTTAACTGAGAAGGGGGTGGGGGGCACTGTGGCACAGGCTTTCACCATGGCAATATCTCTCAAAGGACTATAGGCACACCCCCCAATCCAGTCTGGCACAGCCTTCTGTTTCTTGAGCCTCCCTTCCCCCTCCGCCCATCTCCTCTTTATGACTTACAAACCTATTGTTAGTTTTTAGCACCTCTAATCTCACTTTTGTTCCTTCAAAATCTAACCCCCTCTCCCTATAAGCATAATGGCTGTAATCTTGAAATAATATAAAATAATGACAACAAATGTCCCCAAATATGTTTGCCTCCTTATCCTGTGACTGCTTCACAATTCAGCAATATCGATATAAAACTCACTCATCTTTCTTACGAGTTTTTTTTTTTTTCTTTTAGTCATTGTCTTAGTCAGGATTTCTATTCCTGCACAAATATCATGACCAAGAAGCAAGTTGGGGAGGAAAGGGTTTATTCAGCTTACACTTCCACACTGCTGTTCATCACTAAAGGAAGTCAGGACTGGAACTCAAGCAGGTCAGGAAGCAGGAGCTGATGCAGAGGCCATGGAGGGATGTTTCTTACTGGCTTGCTTCTCCTGACTTGCTCAGCCTGCTTTCTTATAGAGCCCAAGACTACCAGCCCAGAGATGGTACCACCCACAAGGGGCCCTCCCCCCTTGATCACTAATTGAGAAAAAGCCTTACAGCTGGATCTCACGGAGGCATTTTCTCAACTGAAGCTCCTTTCTCTGTGATAACCACACAAAACCAGCCAGTACAGTCATGAAAAGAGAAAAACCTAACCATGTCAAAGACCAAGGACATCCTGGTTTTGTAGCTCTGCTGAAGTGTGAGTGTGACAGGAGGTGTCATGTGACACACAGCATGAGTCTTCAGAAAAATCCCCATTGGATGCAGCTCCTTCTGAGTCCCTGTGTTTCTCCATAACCACACCACCTCACCTTGTCTTCCAGCCACTTCAGGTACTGAGACCATCTTCTCTTGCCATGTCGTCTCCATGGTGCAGAGTTTTGCTTTGTATGCAACTGAGTGAAGCCAGGCCTCCTCTGCTCCCTCTTGTCTCAGGAATACTCTTCCCATTCCACAAAATCAGCATCATCATCATCGAGTGGCTAAGAAGACAACTCTGTCCACTTCCCTCATCCTCTGGGCCTCAGCTCCAAAGCTGGGCCCCCACACTCTTTCTCTCACGGAACACGCTTTTCCAGAGAACTCATGCCCTCTGCCTGGTGTCTGTCAGCAGACACCCTTCCTTAAACCCTGCAGTAGTCTTCCGCTCTCAACTGAGACTCCTCGAATGTCACCACCGACCTCTTAATCATCAAAGCCAGGGGTGGTGGGGAGTCCGAAGTCTTGTCCTAGAAATACACTCAGCAGCAACAAATCCTACAGCTTGAAGACGAAGAGTTCTTGGTTCAAATCCAGCTTAACCAAGTAAACATTGTCCTTCTCTATTTAATAATCAAATTTCCTTCAGGGTTCTACAATTTGGTGTGAATATTGCCTACTTCACCGGGTAGCTACACAAACGTTAAAGTGCATAGAGGTACCATACAGCAGGCACACTTGGGAGGAGACAAATCAATGGCTTTCCTCACCAAACATGGCCGCCTTCCGCTTGCTTATATCCCCCTCTCCTTATGGCTTCCTGTTTATTCTCTTACTGGTTTTACTGCCTCTTATCTTCCGTGAGCATCTGTTCACCCATCGTAATCCTCAGACTTCTTGGTTCCTTTCTCATGATTCATTCTCTCTGTCTCTCTCTCTGTCTCTCTCTCTCCCTCTCTCTCTGTCTCTCTCTCTCTGTGTCTCTCTCAGTATGTATGCATGTGTCTCTGTCTCTTTCTCCCT
>JADRCH010000028.1:11205153-11245183 GCA_019843965.1 Rhynchomys soricoides | reverse complement strand
CTCTCTCAGTATGTATGCATGTGTCTCTGTCTCTTTCTCCCTCTCTCCCTCCCTCTTTTCTCTCTGTCTCCCTGTCTTTCTGTCTCTGTCTCCCTCTCTGTCTCTCTCTCTCTTTGTCTCTCTCAGTATGTATGAATGTGTCTCTGTCTCTTTCTCCCTCTCTCTCTCTCCCTCTTTTCTCTCTCTGTCTCCCTCTCTCTCTCTGTCTCTCTCTCTGTGTCTCTCTCTCTGACTCTCTCTCTCTCTCTCTCTCTCTCTCTCTCTCTCGGTCTGTTTGTCTGTATCAGAAAACTCACCAGTTCAGAACTACATTCCTCTCCCCTCCTCCCATGCTCTCCTGCCCTCCTCATCTCTTACAATTTCTGCATATCTAAAGTAAGTGTTGTCACGTCTGTGCTCCAGAGCTCCCCAGACACACCCCTTCCCATAAATAAGCTGTTACTGTGGCAAGTTAAATCACTCAAGGACTCCCTCCATATAGGCACATGGACATATCAGGTCAAAGAACCACATTATCCGTGGCCACCAACCATTTTATCTCCAAAGCTTCAGGTGGGCCTGCCGAGTGCCTCTGCTCTCATGGGTCCCTGTTTTATGCAACTCCAAGAAGATAATAAAGAACTCATTCTGTAGCATCCTGTGAACAGACACAGAATGGCCTTGACCAGGACCTACCATGTTCCCCATCCCCGGGTGGAGTCTTCATATTTATTTCTCATATTCAGAAGTCCTTTGACAATTCTCACTCTCTCATCTTTGTTTTAAGTTCCTGTGTATTCGGGATCCCTTCTGCTTAAAATTTGTCAAGGTGGAAATCTATAGCTACTCCTAAGCTGATTGCACAGTGGCCTCATTTAGCCTGTCATCGCTGAGCCAGCTGAGAGGCCTGGGCTCTAACTTCAGTCCATAAAGCTGTCACTGAGATCCTCAAGGACAATTTACAGTGACATGCCCATAGGCGTGTCAGGAAGAAACGCACATAAGTGTCAGAGTCAAACACTTGGTAGCAATTTACCCGGCTGCTTCTGTTGCTGTAATTTTAATGAGCATGCTGTACACCCTCGTGTGGACCTCACAAAGCATTAGAGAGCGGTGCTGTGTACGGTAGACGCTGCTGACACAATGAAAGACTGTGCTATATTTCCGTAGGATGATAAGGAACGAAATGCTGGAAACCGTCGTAAGGGACTTAACAAAGCAGACGCCATGACTCATGTTTTCATCGAAATCGGGGATATTTGCAAAAACAACAGTAAATACCACATACGCTTGAACTTTCAAATTACATGTGCCTGCACAGATGTTGTCAGAAGAACCCCACGCTCTGGGACACCCATTCCCTGTCTCTCCAGCACCCCATGCTCCTTTCTTAGTTACTTATTTATGTAGTTTTCCTCCACCTCATAGTAATTAAAATAAAGAGGGAAACAGGAAGTGCTCGTCGGGTGCTTCTTATAAGTTGGCACCTTATTCCAATTTATTTTTAAACTATAGATCCTTTGAACAAATGAAAACACCTTTCAATCTTTGGCTGATATCTCTCTCTCTCTCATGTCTCTCTCTCTCTCTCTGTCTCTCTCTCTCATCTCTCTCTCTCTCTCCCTCTCTCTCGCTCTCTCATCTCTCTCTCTCATCTCTCTCTCTCATGTCTCTCTCTCTCTCTCTCTCTCTCTCTCGCTCGCTCTCGCTCTCTCGCTCTCTCAGCTTCTAGGAACTTTATTTTCCTTCCACCTTTTTTCCCTGTGCTCAGTGTCTGCAGAGCAGCTCAGGACCATTCAGTGGTGGCTCCCACCCACTCGACGGCTTGTGCTATGCTGAAGTGTGCTGCTGCCACAGGAGCCACTCCAATTGCTGGCCGCTTCACACCTGGAACCTTCACTAACCAGATCCAAGCAGCCTTCAGGGAGCCACGGCTTCTAGTGGTGACTGATCCCAGGGCTGACCACCAGCCCCTCACAGAGGCCTCTTATGTCAACCTGCCCACCATTGCTCTGTGTAACACAGATTCTCCCCTGCGCTATGTGGACACTGCCATCCCATGCAACAACAAGGGAGCTCACTCAGTGGGTCTGATGTGGTGGATGCTGGCCCCGGAAGTACTCTGCATTCGAGGTACTATCTCCCGTGAGCACCCATGGGAAGTTATGCCGGATCTTTACTTCTACAGAGACCCAGAGGAGATTGAGAAGGAGGAGCAGGCTGCTGCTGCGGAAAAGGCTGTGACCAAGGAGGAATTCCAGGGTGAATGGACCGCAACAGCTCCTGAGTTCACTGCTGCTCAGCCTGAGGTGGCCAACTGGTCTGAGGGTGTGCAGGGACCGTCTGTGCCCATCCAGCAGTTCCCCACGGAAGACTGGAGTGCACAGCCAGCTACTGAGGACTGGCCAGCAGCTCCCAAAATTTACAGAGGAAAATGTATAAAACGCCTGAGTAACCCAGTGAACACAAAGGCCGGGGAAGGGTCTGAGGGATGCAGCAGCAGGTTAAGAACACTTGGTAAGCACACTTGCTGCTATTGCGGAAGACCCGAGTTCAGATCCCAGCATCATTATCTGTCAACTTCTACCCACTGCAACGGCAGCTTCAAGATACCCAATGCCCCCTCTCAGGCCTCCACAGGCACTTGCACTCAGGTGGTAGACACTCAGACACATATGCATACGCATAAATAAAAAATAAATTAGATTTAAAGGAGAAAAGCTGAGTAAGGAGCAGCCAAGATGGCTCAGCAGGTCAAGGAAATTTCTGGCAAGCTTGATGACGTAAATTATCCCATCCCCATGACCAGTAGCTGGCCTTTGACCTTCACACACTTATTCAAATACACACACACACACACACACAATCTAACTAAATAAAAACAATAGTTTATCATTGTCTTTTAAAAACAAAGAAAAAGCAAAAGCTGCCCTGACAGATACTTGGGCTCTCAGACCCCAGTTCATTTGCTGCAGATTCACAGCATAAGTCACTGCGGTGCTTATCTATAATAACGTCGACACCAGTCGTCCCAAAGAGAAACCCACTCAAAAATGAAGCTGCCTGCGCAGTCTTTAAAATCACCATGACAGGTTTGGTTCCTTTGCTTCACAAAATTAATTAACTGCTTGGAATAATGAAGGTAAGAAGCACCGTTCAGTTCATCTTTAAAGCAACACTGCTGAAAAAAAATATATATATATATAAAATCTGGGGGAAATGTTGACATTGACATTGGAGGCATAGAAACAGCTGGACCAGGTAACATTACCTTGGATGCCTTGTGTAGAACATTTGGTGAAAGAACTTCCTGCTGTGAGCATCCATCACATTCCACAAGAAAACACCGGCTCAGAGCTTGTCACATGGATCTCTCTCTGGTGTGTTTTCCTTTTGAGTGGGGCTTGCGGAGGTTCTCAGTGGACAATACTATTTGAGCATCCACACTGCCTGTACCTGATCTCAACGGCACAGATGATGACTGTGCTGGAGACGAGACTATGTCTCTACAGTGTTGGTTTTCTCCAAATTAAATATTTAATAAAAATTAAAGGCAGATGTTCTCAAATATCACTTTTTATCACTAAAATAAAAAAAAAAAACTACTTCAGCTAAAAATGTGCTTTTATGCTTTTATATGGAATAATCTCAAATTAAATTAAAACGGAAACTCTGGTAAAATGCTGACTTGGGGGAGATTCAATCCCACGGCTTACCCGGAGTGTGCAACAAATCACTTCACCTACGATTTCCCACACTGCCAACCTGACATAGACTTTTTCCTCCATCCAGATAATTAAATCATGGAACATAAAAGTGTATGCCCTGCCCCACACAGTCACACAGCTAATTGGGTGTGGGATTAGGCCAGAGTCTTGATCCCACTCTGAGCAAAAGGCACTCGGGTGGGCTGCTCCTAAGTCATTTACAACAGGTGAGTATTATTAGCAGATCCTGCAGTTTTCTAACATACCACCTGGCCGCACAGTCTCTGTCGTTTTAGCAGAAAGATTTAATGACCCCGTGACTTCCTATTTTTCTCAGGATATCGATGTCTTCGTAGGCCTCTGAGCGTGAATGTGGAGGGAAGAGGGTTTCAGGGGCAGACGTGCTGTGAGCGCGCAAGTGGAGGCTGACCTCGCACATCAAGCACAGCCTTCACAGCCAGACTTCTGGCCTGTCATTGCGCATGTGCATCATCTGCTTCCACCTAGAAGGCGGGCCTCCTCACAGCCTTGTTTCCTTCTCTAAACCCAGTGGGACAGTGACCGGAACATAGTAGGTGTCAAAGAAAGGTCTCCGTTCTGCCTCTGTGAGATACTGCAGCAGAAGCAGAGCTCACTTGGGAGTTTGACTCCATTAGCCTTCAGGTGACCACAGAGAGATCTCCCGACTCCATCTTCATAACGCTGTTCTGTTAGAAGTAAATCGATACTTCCCCATCAGGAAGAAATTCTCTCCATGTCCAAGATACATGATCTCTGCATCAAGCAGAGATTCTGAAGACTAGACTTAAACTGAGCTTCCCTCTTACAGATGTGAAAATTGAACAGGTTATAAATGTCCTTGCATGTAACTATATGTATATGACAGTATTCATAGATACATGTGTGGACATATATATATATATATAATTTTATTTCTGAATTTCATAACTTTATGGGTCAAGTTATGGCTTAATTTTATAGATGGAGAAACTGAGGCATGCACCCTCAAACACATATGCCCACACACATCTTGTGAACATGCAAACAAACACACACACTCCACATACATAGGCACAAAGATATGAGTATAGTATACAGTATTAAGTATGTTTAAGTACTAAGTACTTTGTAAATATTAGCTAATTTAATCTTTATATTAACTCTTAAGGCGGTAAACACTATTTCTACTACTTTGAAGTGAAGACAATCATGTGCAGACAGAGAAGCAGGTCTGTCAGTGCCATAGGTATCTTAGAACACATGCCAGAGCTTGGACTAAGTATTCTGGTGCCAGTCTACCCTCTAATTCACTAGTGTTTCTCCTAAGGTTAATTATTGACTACCATGTTTGTTAAAAGATTTAACAATGTGTTTATAATATTTTATTATCATCAAAGTGAGTTTATTTGTATTACAGAAAACATAAATGGTATCAGCGTTTCCTTGGCTGGTTCCAACAACTAAACATTCTCTGACAGACATGAAAAGTATTTTAAATATGATGTTTTAAATGCTATCTTATTTTGCCTGTCACTCCATAATGTTAACTGAATAAAATGCTTCCTGATGACAATATATTTTCTGTAGGTTTAAAAAAAAACATACAGTGGAAGACCTGTCACAGGTCTGTGTCTCAGATCTGAGAGATGTTCTGGTGTGAATTGTTCAGTTGTCTATCTGGTTCATTAACACACCCCTTTCCACTGGAGATCACAATGGTATAAGCATGGTGGGTAGATTCTGCCTGCAGCTGGTTTCCCTCCATCTCTTTGCTTAGACTGAGGGCAGGAATAGTTTTTAAAAATAGGTCAGCAATCCTACTGTTAAAATCTTTGTGGCCTAAACTAACACAGTCCAGAAAAAGCTAAAAGAAAATCATACTCCAGTGCTGTGATAGTCATTTCCTATATTAAAACCTATTTGCAAAAAATCCCAAAGCTCACTTTGCTCTCAGACATCGCTCCTGAGACATTGTACGTGGGCTGTGAGATGCCCCCTCTCTGGAGCCTTTACAGTTATCATAACCAACACACTGACACACTTCAGCTGATTTCCATAACTGGTTGTTCATACATCAAGGGGCATTTGCAATAAAATTGATTTCTAGATTGCAAAAACCCAAAGTCATCTTCCAAAAACTTTCAATATAACTTCAAGGTGTTCCTTAAATGGAAAGCATCTTCAAACAGCTCTGAAATTTTACAAATTACCTAATGTGATCCCTTTCCAATTCTCAGTTAAGATTTATAGGCACATGTGTTCTTTCTAAGTAGAAACCTTTCAAAATCGGAAAATATCATTTTCAATACGCATCATTCCTCTGAAGGCATTGATGCCCAGGGGCTCTCCATCTAAATCAGTTCAACAAAGGCAAAGCCTTCAGGGTGTTTACAGCAAGCATTAAAGACGTGTCACTAACTATCAAGTATGCAATTTCTCAACAAGATCTTCCATTCTCCATCACTTCCCCTCACTTAGAATCACCGGACTTCTAAAACTTCACGACCATCTAAAATAATCACACTCAAACTTAAAGGCCATATATGTCCCACGTGGACCATTGTGTCGAAATAATTCTGCTCCAACCTCACCTTGTAACAAGCCATCGACACGGGATTCTAATTATGAGATGTTAAAATGGGATTTCCCTCGTTCGCTCGGCAGAGACACTTAGGAAACAGGTACCACCAACATTCCTAAGCTCCAAGATTGCAGTATAGTCAGTGTGCTTGTCCTGTGCCTCCCCAAACTATCCTTCTGTTACTGCTGCTCTTGACTTTGATCAGAGAGAGGAACTTGCTTTTGCAGTGGGTGGTGCTTTCTCATAATTCACTCAAGTGCTGTATATAAACGAATGGTGAGTACTCAGATCTACATGGGACATCTCTATCACCCCTTCTTCCACAGCTTGGGGGAACATCATGAAAGATGGGGCCAAAGGTTGTGAGAACTGGAGGAAGAGGTTGAGTGGTGGGTGGCATGGCACAGATGCTATATTTGTGAACTCACCACACCTGCCGTTACCTGCAGAAGGTCTGCACATAATTGGGTACATCAACATTCCATCCTAAAGGTGGAAGGAACTCAAAGTCTCCCTCCACTATGAGGGTTTATAAGCAGCTAACAAAAGTCTCCAACCATCCTTAAGGAGCAATGGACAGCTAACGGTTAGTAGAGGGGGACAATTTCTTCAGTAGTGTAGACACTGGTAAGTTGCCAATGGTCCTTTAAGTGACTCCACCCCCATTCTCATGTAAGCACGATAAACTCTTTGGGTTACTAATCCCTCCCCCTCAAAAGATGTGAATGTTAACTGGGGAATGATTAGAAAAAGAGAGGGATCCACAGAAGTAGAAGGCAAAAAAGGGGTAATAATGGAGTGAATGGGGAGAAAATACATTACACTCATTTAAAAAATATCATAATGAAACCCATGATGTGTGATTAACATATGCTAGTAAAAACTTAGAAAAGAAATACAAAAATACAACCACAGCAGCATTAAAAAATCAGAAGAAAGTATGTTTGCCCTCTGTTCTTGGTCACTAAAAGAGCTTAAAAGAAATCAAGTGGGATGAATGTTCTGAGAAGTCGGGGTATGTTTTGTTATGTACACAAGCCCATTTGACTTGTCAACATTTGTGTCACCAAAGTGACAGAAGCGAAGTATAGAAAGATTCAAGATGTGTAGGGGGGGAAAAAGTGCAGCAGGAAAGATTCAGGATGGGGAATGACCACCAGGAAAACCAACCATGGGGCTAGAGAGATGGTTTCCTGATTCAAAGCACTCGCTGATCATGCAGAACATCTGGGTTACACGACTCCAGATCTAGGGGATTCCATGCTGTTCTCTGACCTCTGTAGATATGGACGTACATCACGTCCACACATAGAACAGAAATAAATGAAGAAAAGGAAAGAAAACCAACATTGCAATCAGTGAGCAGAACTTTTGCTTTCTATTCCTAGGGAGTGAAAAGAAAGTACATGCTGGGTTCAGTCACGTGACTAGTGATTTATCCAATCATTCCTCTCAAGGAAAACCATGATTCAATTCAACGAGACTCACATGGATGTCCTGGGAAGGCCAGGCATCTGGTGCATGGAAACCTGGCACTCACAACTCCTCCAGCTTTTCTTACTAAGTTTCTCTTCATTCTCTCTGTCCATTTTGTATCCACTACAGAAAAACAGAAATTCTAAGAGCTTCAGGAACCACAAAGGACTGGTTCAAGGAGCTTCCTGTATACCACATATATTGATGCACAATATTCCTAACATAGGATGTCATGGTGTTTACATATAACTTGCATATCCCACGGATATTGTTAGTGTGTGTGTGCATAATGCATGAAGCCGGAAGCCAACAGCAAATGTTTATCTAAATCAATCTACTCTTTGAGACCAGGTCTCCAACTGATTCAGTAGGACTGGCTGGCCAAGGAGCTCTAGGATCTGCCTGTCCCCTGTCAGCCATCACTAGGACTACAAGCATATGGCAGCATTATGGATTCTTATGTGGGTACAGGGCATCTGAACACAGGCCCTCTTTCCTTTACCAACAGAGCCTTGCCCTGTGATAGAAAATCTCATAAGATCATTGCTATGCAAATAGCTGCTATACTGGACTATTTAAGGAATGATGATCATGGAGAAATGTACATGTCTGCTATAAACACAATTTTCAAAACATCATTTTCAGTAAGTAGGTGGTTGAGCGCATGCATGAAGAATCCACCAAAAAAGAGGGCAGAGCTTATATTGTTCTTGAGTTCTGTGTCAGTCTAGCAAATTTTTGCATCTGACAGAGGGTTGTATAAGCCCAGGGTCTATATCCAACTTGAAAAGGAGAAAAAGGACCAAAGAAAGCCAAGACCTACAGCTGGTGCCTGACCTGAGAGCAGCCGTGTGAGATAAGCCCATAATGTGTGGCAAAGACTCAGGTAGTGTTAGAACTGAAGTGAATTGCTGGACATGCAGTGTTGTTGAAAGCCACTAAACTGACCTTACAAAGAGCTGGTTGAAAGACAACCACCTCAGAAGCTGGAAAGACCAAGAAAACATGTGTGTCTGTGAAGCTATAAAGGCTCTGGAAAACTCCTTAGGAGCAACAAATGGGCAGGGGACAAATATCAGAGGGGGGGGGGAGAGAGAACAAAGAAGAGGAGGAAAAGGAGGAAAAGGGGAAGGAGGAGGAGGAGGAGGAGGGGGAAGCAGCAGCAGCAACAGCAGCAGAAGCAGCAGAAGCAGCAGAAGCAGCAGCCACAGTCCCCAAAGCTGGACTGAAGGTTATGTGAATGGGCTGGCTGGAGTTATCATAGATTCTGTACGTGCAGTCAAGCCACTGGGATAGGCTGTAGACACCAACAGTGTCTTGGGAATGAGAACAGAGTCCAGACTGGCTAACCAGGAGAGACTGGGTCAGTCAGGGAGTAAAGCATGGGCTCCAAAGAACCTCAGAGCTTCAAGCTGGATCTTCCTTAGGGGCTGATGGTGCAGCCAGTCAGCTGTGACCATCCTTGTTCCTTAGCTCTTTGATCTCTCCCTTTCTGGAGCAGCCAGGTACAGCTTGTAAATCTGTAGGAAAATTCAAAGTGCTAAATGAAGGGGCAGCCAGTGATGGCATCTGTGCCCAGTGCCCCAACACAGCCAGTGATGGTATCTGTCCCCAGTTCCCCAACACAGCCAGTGATGGTATCTGTCCCTAGTGCCCTAATACAGCCAGTGATGGCATCTGTGCCCAGTGCCCCATGGCATCTGTCCCCAGTGCCCCAACATAGTCAGTGATGACATCTGTCCCCAGTGCCCCAACATAGCTGGTGATGGCATCTGTCCCCAGTGCCCCAAAACAGCCAGGTTTAGAAGAGACAGGCTTGCACTGAGTTGGGAAGTAGGCTTATTACCCTGTACTCAAATGAGACATCTTCAAGAAGACTACAGATCGCCAAATGAATTTATTTTTTACCTAAAAATGACAGGAATATCCTGAAGTGTACCTCTTGGCTCATCAAAGGGGTAAGGGGAGAACACACTCTTAGAATTATTGCTTAGAAAAAAAATTTTGAAGAAACATTATCATTCAGAAGGTAACTGTCTCCCTAGAACAAGAGCATCGCTAATGTTTTTAAATCTTATTACATGCATTACACATAGACTCCATATGACCCTCTGAACAGCGGGTACCATTATTATCACTTTAGTGTTTCACAGGAAGCAGAATAATATATCAATGCTGCAAGTGACTGACTGAGAGGCAGCTCAGAGGTGGTGTGTGAACCCAGACCTCATTGATCCAGCCCTGCTCTGCTAGCCTGCACATGGATACAACTTTTAAATCTAATACTGACAAATTGTATGATAACAATGGGACTCACAAGATTCCTTTCAAAGGTGTTACTCTGTGCTCCGGTGAATTAGAATCCCTGGTGTCCGAATAATTGGGAAAGCTGTGATCCACAGCTGTCATTTTCCCACTTTTGTCTCATTACTGCCTCCAATGACAATGTCTTTAGGCTACCTGTTTATGCATCTCAACCTCCATACAAAGACGACTGTCATACAACTTGATTATGCCAAGCCTAAATGATAACCTGATTTAACACTTGATGGGAGGGAAACGTTTAGTGAAAGAATACTTAATGAACGATTCTCTTCTTACAGCATCACTGCTGCCAGAGCCTAGTTTTACAATAACTTTTAATTATATACCTCCAGGCTTGAAGTATATTTTATTATTCATTTATTCTTGAAAAATTACAGGAAGTCTGGCATTTCTTACACACACACACACACACACACACACACACACACACACACAGCACAGCATTTGCTAGGGTTGTTCATTAGAACAGATAAGTAAATTATCTATTATCATTATTGTCATTATTCTTATTCTTCCCCCTAGAATCAAATTGCCATGGCAACTGTGAGTTGGAGGAGGATTTACACCTATGCACAGGATTCAGAGCATTTTTAAGTCTGCAAGGTCCCCTCAGGGTTGAGAGGCAACATGTATGTATCAACTTGCATTTCCTTTACCACAGCTGAGCTGTGCCCTGAACTTCATAAGCAGTCTGGGACACATTTGGGAATCCTTCAAAATGAACCACTCCATAATATGTAGCACATGAAAGGATTGTTATTGTTGTCTTCAATTACCTCAAGTCCTGGGGATCACAATAAATGAAGTCTCTGGAATAATGAAATAATAAATTTTCATTTAGAAGAAGTCACAATCTGAATATCCTTAATACATGCCATCACTCTCCTAAACATCCCAGTGCTGAGGGATGTTGCCCTTGACTGTCCTCAGGGCTGTCAGAAAGATTGAATCTTTGGTCTTTACTGATGTAAATTCTTAACTCAAGGGAGTATAAGATTCCTGGGAAACAAAGGTGACCGATAAAATGATTTAAGAAATTACCTTTTAAAACTGTATCATTGATGGACTAACAATTCCTTTAGCATATTGAGAGCTCCTTGAAATTAGATATTGACAAGCATAATGCCACAAATATATATATTTCATCATCTGTAGATGTTTTACAGAAGAAATGAAGGCAGAAGTGAGAGGACCAGGAATATCAGTGCTTCTTAAAGCCCAGATGTTGTTCCTTATCTTTAAAGGTCTGACTAGGCTCAACACATCTGTTATTCCAAAGGCTCAACACAACAAAAATGGACTCTCCAAGAACCAATAAACTTTTCCACCAGCCTAGTCCCTCTCCTTCCCTTACAGTTTAAATGTTCTATAATACATTCCTCCAAATTGAAGCCTTGTGAGTGTGTGTGTGTGGGGGGGTGCTGGTTAAGACTCAGGAAAACAGCAAAATATACCAGTCAAAGGAAGATCCTAAAACTTACAGGACTCACAAAGCTATGTAAGCATTAACAATTGCAGAAGAAGGGAACCTATGATCAACTGAGCTATATATTACTGCAAGAAAGAGGAGACAAATGATCAGCTAAGCTCCATGTCACACACAGAACTCCAGGGACAGCTTTGGTGAGGGGTAACCATACTGTAGTGGGCTTTCTGGTGATGTAATTGTGTTGAAGCCACACATACTCCTATAAGGAATACCTCATCTGTACTCATAAGTAATGCCTACAAACTTACTGTTTCACTAACCTTGACTTGGGTGGAATTTCTTTGTTCTGTTGTTAGTGCCCTATCTGAGGGGAAGAGGAGGGAGTATTTGTTCATATCTCCCCTAGGGAAGTCATGGAGCATTGTGAAATGCCCCCTATAGCAGTGGTTCTCAATCTGTGGATCATGAACCCCTTTGGGGGTCACAAATCAGATATTTACATTACTGTTCATAACAATAGCAAAAGTACAGTTATGAAGTAGCAATAAAATAATTTTGAGGCTGGAGGTCACCACAACATGAGAGACTGTATTATAAGGTCACAGCATTAGGGAATTTGAGAACTACTGTCCTATAGGATTATGTGTGTAAGCACTTGCCCTAACCCCAACTGGTGATGCAGATCTTAAAAGTTGTGGAACCTTTACTAGGTGGATCTTTGTGAGGTAAGTGGGTCACTGTGAGGGGATATTGAGATTTTATAGCTCACCCACTTCCTGCTGTGCTTTCTGACAGCTTATGTAATGTGACCAGTCACCCCACGCTTCTGCCGCCGTGCCTTCTCCATGATGAAGCACTATAAGCCTTCTTAAAATATAAAATATATGCCCAAAGCTGCCCTTCCTCACTTAAGCATCTTCTCTTCAAGTGTTGAGTTACATTCAGTACTGAAAAAAATAAAAAATACGCCTCCCCCAGCCACCTCCCTCACTAGTCTCCATTCTGAAGTAAAACTGTTGAGTTATAGATTGCTTCATCTTTTATGTCCCTAAAGCTCCATGGCTGTTCAAACAACAATGTACATAAATTTCATGTAGAATTGTCAAATAGAATAAAACTTTATGACTCGGTGAATATTGACCATCATTTACTCTAGAAATGTTGTTCTTCATAAAGTGGTAAAATCTGAAGTTAAAGCCTCAGGCCTTCCTTTCCAACTAAAAAGCCTTTAACTCAGGGTTGGAGCTAGTTTTATGTCACATTGACACAAGTTAGAGTCATCTGAGAGGAGGGAATCTCAGTTGAGAAAATGTCTCCATAAGATCCAACAATAGGGCAGACCAATAGGGAAGGGCCCAGCCCACTGGGTGGTGCCATCCCTGGGCTGGTGGTCATGGGTTCTATGAGGAAGCAGAGAAAGCCATGAGGACCAAGCCAAGCAAGCAGCACCCCTCCAGGGCCTCTGTATGAGCTCCCACCTCTAGGGTCTTGCCCTGTTTGAGTTCTAGCTCTGGCTTTCCTCAATGAACTGTGACTTGGAATATGTAGGTCAAATAAAACCTTTCCTTCCCACGTTGCTTTTGGTCACAGTGTTTCATCACAGCAGTGGTAACCCTAAGATGCCCAGCCTTTTATTTTAATAGCAGAAACAATTATGTCTGACATCACTTTCTAAAATTCTTTGACTGCAGGTAAGGTAAATTTTGCTTTAGTTCTTATCTCTTTCCATTGCACGGACAATATCTTCTTATATATTATATAACTGTAGACAAAGTGTTTTGGTGAATACTTTAAATGTCAAAAATATTAAGTATTTACATATTTTTGCTACTCCACCTGTCCAAAAACAAATTGTAAAACTATATTCATTTTAATTTTTCAAATCAATATCTGTCTTATGACTTCAGTAGTTTTTACAGGAATTTGTAATTATAAATGAAAGATTTTGTGATGTAATGAAAATATAATCCTCTCATCACTGTGAGTAGTAATTTGTTAACCAGGGATTTCACATCTTCAGTGTGCATGGAAATAGAGACAGTGACAGGCCCATGTGAGGGCCTCTCAAACATCACTCAAGGGAGACTGGATTACCCACTGTTTAGTGTAAACTTTCTAACATGTAAACACTTTTTAAAAAACTTTACTAAGAACTATAGAGCATATGAAGACAAAGTTAACCCAGCATTAAAAGACAACAATCATTTAGTATCAACTTCAACCAATACTGTATCTTGTTGTTTTTAAGACAAAATCCCAATCATTTTATTTTACCAAATGAAGAGTCAGATGCCAGATGTTGGGGTGAAAGCCTACCAGCTCAGAGAGGCAGAGTAAGCACTCAGCTGACCTTCCTCCTTAACCTATGTCCCAGAAGGAAAAAGCCTGTTCTCCTCCTTTACATTGTCTTAAAAAGTCCTTCCAACTGGAAGTCCTTCCTTTCTACTTCCTATATGTCTCTCTATCTGTTCTCCGGACTTCCTCTCACTCTCTATGGTCTTTATCTATGTTCACTCCCTGTCAACTGGTTACTTGCTCTGTCTCTTGACCTGTGGTTGATTTTATTTAATCTTGTTTGCAATAAACAGAAAGCTCTTGGATTAAAATGGTATGAGCCACACCACAACTAGAGACAGGTTTTTCCAGTATACAATCTCAGGGTTCACAATTGTAGCAGGAACAGCAGGGCTGCCTCTCTTGCAGGAGAACCTAAATGAGGACTGCCTGAGAGACCAAGGATTGATAGTGTAAATAATGCCAACCAATCAGGAACTGCTGTTTAGAACTGATACTTTCTTAGGACCAATAGGGCGCGGGTGGAGGGTGTTGAAGGAGCTTGCCACAGTGCTCAGATGAGCTTGCTCTGGTGTTTTTCACCTATTCCTGGAGTCTGTGTCCTTGACTCTGCACCAACTCACCCCCAACCCCCAAGGGAAGGTAGGGTTGGGCTGTCCAGGGAACAGGCAACATCTGGCTCCAAATCTTGCAATAGTATCAGTGAATGCTTTCTCTTCCTGATATCAGTGTCCTATGTGACATGTATTCTAACTCCATGTCATGATGCTCAAATGCATTTACTGCCAATGATAGTGCAATGATGGGACTGATCAATCATTAAAAATAAATAATGTTACTTGTCCATTAATGATACTTTACGTGCTACAACTATTAAGCCAATGAGAACACAGACTACTAGGAGTTGGATATCCACCAAAATATATTCTATTTAGCTGTGGCTTCACGTTCACCTTTTATTTTGGACAGTGAAAGGAGTGTGAATCCTTAGTTTCTATAAGAACATTTACATATGATAACACATAGCAGAATTCAACATATTCACTCAGAGCTGTTTCTGAAATGCATAGGAAAGGGAGTAATGACTACAGCAGTGGAGAGCAAAAGCTAAAGAAGATAACAAGGTAAACATACTACAGTTGAGAGCTAAAATGTATCCTCAGGAGCTCATAGATTGGCAGCTTAGCTCTTGATGCAGCAGAATTCAGAGCTGAGGCCGTGCAAGAGGATCGAGCACTGAATATTCTGATGTTGTCACTAGATAAATCCATCACTGGGGGCTGTGTTATAAAAGTAACCTATCTCCCTGACACTGACCCTCATTTTTAGTCAACATGTGATAAGAGCTTTCCTCCACCCATTTCTGCATCATCATGGCCCTAAAAGCAGCCAGACCATGATCCAGCAACAGAAATAAGCATTTCTTCCTTTTAACTTATTTGTTTGGGGCATTTTGTCACAGGGAGAGGAAAGTAACACATCATCCATCCAGAAAAGTTATTTTAAAAATTATTGTGAGATTAAATATTTAAAAAGAAGAAAAGAATTATTGAAGATAACAAAAATAAAAGAATGGAAAACAAAAGTTAGGTAAAGTCAGTGAGGGCAAGAGCAGGATCTCTGGAACGACTATAAAATGTCCTTGGCATGGTCACTGAAGAGTTAAGAAAGGTGAGAAAAGTAACAGTCTTCGGAATGTAAGGGGACATATCATTAAAAAAACATGAAGTATTGAAATTATAAGATAGGTATCATAACATTTATGATAATTTATTTGAAAAATAAATTGATAAATGTGTAAATAGTGTCATCAAATTAACACCAAAACAAAAGCTTAACTGTCTGGTCACTACTAAAGAAAATATGTACAATTTAAAAATATCTCAGAACCTTCAGACCCTACTGGTCGCATCGACAAAACACAACCAAACATTTAAAGTAAAAAATAAAACCCACTTTACATCAAATCTTAAGTAGAACAGATGGAGGGAATCCTTGTCAACTTAGTCTATGTGCTGGCATAGCCCGTTGACAAATTCTCACCCACAAAACAAAACAAAAACCTGACAGAAAAGAAGATTACAGTTCATTTCATTCTCTAATCAGCATATCTGTCAGTCATTTCTAACGACTCTTATGACAAATGATAAACACGGTCAGTTTGAGGCATTTCCCTGATGTTCTAGCATGTTGGGTTTCAAAGTCTAAACTCATGTAAGAGGTAAGATACAAAGTCTATACATCACTCACTTTAGTAAAGTTATAGATACCATCTGACCAGTAACAGTTGCGCAAACTGGCAGACAGCTGCTGACAAAGCTGAGGCAGGAGGATCACAGGTTTGAGTTCATCCTGAAACTGTCTGAAATGGGACCCACCTAGATTTTCACCAATAGATAGATAATGAAATGTGGTTCATATATACGAGAATTTTTAGTCATATTCAATGAAAAGGCTGAGGTTAATAAATTTTCAGGAAATGGGTATAACCAGAGAATATTTTATTAAGTGAGGTACGTCTCCCAGGTCCTACGAAGATCCTACCTTCTAATCTCTAGATAAGTGTATTCCTGTGAGTCTGAGCATGTGCAGGCCATGAAAACAGAAAGGAACTAGGATGGGGGAGGGGGTTTAAGGAAAGGAAGTGGGGCAGGGCAGGTCACAGAACACAAGAGATATGAAAGTAGAAAGGGAGCATGGGAGACAGAAGGAGCCAAGCAGAGAGGGGGAAGGGGAAGGGGACACAGAGAGAAGGGGGAGGGGGACAGAGAGAAGGGGGAGGGGGACAGAGGGGAAGGGGAGGGGGAAGCAGAGGAAACGATTAGCCAAACAAAGAATGTGCGCGGAAGACACAGTTAAAAGACCCATCACTCTGTATCCCGGCTAAAGCATGAGGCTCACAGGAGTAGCTTCTCTGAAAGTTCCTCTGGCCTTCAACCACTGAACTTTAGCCTGACCTTACAACCAAGTTAATAATGTGCCTTGAGACCATTTAAAAACATACACTTACTGTTTCCTTACTGTGTATCGAGTCTAACCTGCTTTTCAGAAAATAATGTGACCAATGGCACTCTGCCTTGGACTTTGCCATGTGACCTATCAGCTTTTACAAACTGATCTAAATGCTAGCTTCTGTCTTAAATTATGTAATCTTCGGTGCCCCTGGCCCAGATGACATATGTGCCCTGTGGTAATCATTTGCTGTAAGCAGCCAATAGGTTAAAAGAGACTTCATAAAAACCAAGCGGCTATCATAAATGTCAGAAGCAACATGTAGATACAGGCTTATGTCTCTGCTTGTGGGTTTCAGTGCTATTCCGAATCAATAAGATCATAAAGAAAGTCTTTCATTTGTAAACTCTGGTTAAAAAAAATAAGGTAAGAGATTATTTATTCCTCTCTCATAGCATGTTTTCTGTGCTGATCATTTACAGAGAGCAAAGCCCTTTGCTAGAGACGGATGAAAGATACAGGGAGAAAATGGAAAATTCAAATTCGGGCTCGTTCTTGCCTTAAACTCCCAAAGGAAGAATCTTTCTTCTTTAATGTGGCAACTCAATGAAAGCTTAAAGAAAAATTAGTGCCCTCAATGAGACGGTGAACTGTAAAATAAAGCACAGCCCATGGAAGGGAAGGGGATGAGAGTGGAGATGTTCGCTGAATGGGTGAGCACCTAGACTCAGATAGGAAAGCCATGGGATGCTTTTAGATGCTCCTCTCCCAGATTCCTCTGTGTGTGTGTGTGTGTGTGTGTGTGTGTGTGTGTGTGTGTGTAGATTATAAAAACTAGAGAGAAGACCATGAAAGAGGAAGGGGGCACCCTACAGGAAGGCAGTAGAGTAAGTGGAGGGTGGTAGAAAGTGTGTGACTTGGCAAAGAAGGGAGGCTGCAGGAGATAGGACAGAGATCAGCAGGAACCAGGACAGTGGGTAAAAGGATCAATAAAGCAGCCATCACTTTGCATACTCATTGCCTGAAAATGGATTCAACTACACACACACACACACACACACACATACACACACACTATATATATATGATATATATATATATCATATATATTACACATATATTACATATATACACACATATATATATATGTATGTATGCATATAATAATTAAACAATCATTTCCAGTTCCACATGTGCAGACAAAACATACCCTGTAGAACAAATTGAGAGGCACGCCTATTTTTCTTGAGTATAGATGGGACTTTGGGGACAGACTTGTCAATACTGTGTGCTTAAAAAGTCCCCAGTCAAGGTATTAATATCAAGCCATCCAAGGCTGCTACAGCCTACACTCTAATGAGCCAAAACCAAATTGCCTCTAAAGTCGGGCACTTAAGTAAGATGCTCTAAGCATTCTGCAGATGGAGTGCTGTGCATTGGGAGCTGCAGTAACCAACCAGGTATGGAAATGACAGAAAGTAGTAAGTCAGACAAAGATCAATGGCACTGTGTTTAGCAGATCTCAAAAGAAGAGATTAAAAGAGGAAAGGAGAAAAGGAGAGAGGGGAGGGAAGGGGAAGAAGAGAGAGGAGAGACTAGAGACGAGAGATGAGAGACAAGAGACGAGAGAGTAGAGAGAAGAGAAGGGAGAGGGGAGAGGGGAGAGGGGAGAGGGGAGAGGGGAGAGGGGAAGAGAAGAGAAGAGAAGCTTTAATATATTAAGGTTAATAATTTAACTCCAGTAGATTCTAAGAAAAAGCTAACAGAACTTCAGGAACTGTACACTGTAACACTATTTGTCATGGTTTGTATATGCTCAGCCCAGGGAGTGGCATTATTAAGAGGGGCCGCCCTGTTGGAGTAGGTGTGTCACTGTGGGCATGGGCTTTAAGACCCTCATTCTAGCTGTCTGGAAGCCCATATTCTGCTAGCAACCTTCAGATAAAGATGTAGAATTCTCAGCTGCTCTTGCACCATGCTTGCCTGGATGATGCTGTGTTCACACCTTGATGATAATGGACTGAACCTCTGAACTTGTAAGCCAGCTCCAATTAAATATTGTCCATTTTGACAAATGTTGACCAATACAAAAGAGTTGTAATGGTCATGGTGTCTGTTCACAGCAGTAAAACCCTAACTAAGGCACTATAATCAAAATGAAGATAAATGACAAGAGTATCTGAGGCTGTAAGAAAAATGTATTGGACAGAAGATAAAGATGAAGACACTGCTTAGGAATCCCATAAGGAGCTAAATGTCTCTTAAAGAAGTCTACAAGCTCTCAGTGCTTCTGACCCACTGAGCAGCCGCCTACTTAAGCCTCTATTCAAAACATCCTAAAGAACACTCTAACTCAACTTAAAAAGGAAGCCTAGCTATAGTTAAAAAACATTGTATATTCTGTGTGTATGTGGTTTGTTCATTGTGTATTGTGTATGTTTCTGAAATTTGCCTTACGAGTTACCTACTAGATAACCAAAATTGTAAATATCACATGGATCTGAATTTTGAGTAATGTAACAAAGATATATGTGAATTCAGAGAACTGTGTGATTTAGGTTACATAAACAAAACACAAGTGAATGAAAGAGAAAACAGATACTTAGTAGTCTGATATTGACTAGGCTTTTGTAATTCCCTAGGAAATCAAGTCGCTAATTGTGTTGTTCGTGTGTAGTATTTTTCCTACGTATTAATTTCCCCATTTCTCCTTTTGCTCCTGTCAATCACCATCTTCTTATTTTTGACACCATATTATTCAGGATGTCATAAAACTTTCCTGGCAAATTGAACAGTTTTTGTCAGATAGGATTAGGATTGTGTCATAAAATCCAACAACAACTCATGACAAATAGAAACAAATTCTTATCTAACTATGAGTAAAGAAAAAGTCCCTTTTCAAAACACACACACACACACATATACACACACATATAGAAAAAAATGTAGAATACTTATTCAAATTCAGAAGTAAGGCAGTAATGTTTTTCTTTAGTGCTAAGACAACATTTGAGTAGAGATTTTGTGTCTATATAATAACAAACCAATAAGAAACAAACTATGTAGTAATAAAAATGGAGAAATACAACATCAATTTTTTTTCCCAAAAGATAGATAAAATTATCTATGAAGAAACCTTGGAAGAACATCCATGTATGTTATTTAAATCATGATAAAGACATTTTTGATCAGCTTGCAAGAGAAGAGAATATTAGGCAAAAGTCAACTGTATTCCATCAAACCAGCAAGAAATTGTTAGAAAGCCTAGTTTTCAAAGACAAAATATTTACAGCATTCACACAAAGTATAAAGAACTAGATGGTGGGGTTTTTGTTCTGTTTTGTTTTTGGAACCAGTTTGCAAGCCTTTCAATGCCTTTATAAACATTCAAGAACATTGCAAGCAAGTTGAATACAACCATGTTTTTAAAATAAATTATGTAAGTCTGCAATTACACACTTAATTAGGTTACTGCTTCTTGCAATCACCTCCACACATCTTACAATGGTAACTTGCTACTGTGGTTAACCTTCACCATTTCTGTTTGGTGGAACTATGACATACTACATACATAGATGCTCTACTGAACATCTCTTTCTGGTTCCATATTCAGTGATGTCACATAAATAACTTGGAATTGTCTATGGCCGGGGGATTTATGGCATGGAAATTAACAGATTCTTCCCTTCCTCCCATTCTCCAGAGAGCCAATTACTCAGCATTTACTCATACACCAATGAACCCAGGGAAGAAACCTGTAAAAATGTAAAAGAAAACAAGGAGCCCTCAAGTCTCAGGTACAGAGGATTTCTTAAGCAGAAAGCAGCCACACATCCACAGGAAGAGCCTACACAGAGCAGGCTGGCTAGGAAAGGCTTCCTTCAAAAGATGTGTGGTAAAAATGAGATCTGGATTCGACCCTGAGTTAAAACAGAAGATGTATGGTGAGGGTTTAAGTCCCTAATACAATGAATAAAAAGATGTGGCATATTGCATTACAGCCTCCAAATTTGAAAGAAGATAGAAAACTTCAGCACAAATCCATCTTTTTTTTTAATGAACTTCCTACTGAAATCCCAAAAGGTTTCAATAGAATTTTACTATGAAATTGTTAAAAAAATTACATAAAGAGAAAAGGCCCAAGGATAAAAGTTTCTAAGAACAGAATTGGAAACTTACGCTCAGTCATTTCAATTAATTATGAAGTTATAATGCCTTTACTTAAATCGCATCAGTGTAGGAATAAAATGTCTTGAGGCAGCCCCTTGCGGATGTAGGAAATCAAATGTCAAAGGCTGATCAATGGGGTGGGGGTGGGGAGTTCTATATGTACCAACCGGATTAAAGAGTTAAAACAGTCAGAAGAAGGGACAGGACAATATCCTCCTGCCTCGGCCTATGGAGAGATTTCTGCAATAAGATGCACACATTCAATCTATACAGGAAAATATGTGAAAAGTCCAAGTCTTGTTCATCAAAAGAAAATGAAGTAGAAAATAGCCAGAATTGAGTTAGCTGGACATTGGCTCAGTGAGGAAAACGTTGACGACTCATGTGTAGCTCTGAAGCATCAGCACCTGAAGCTCTACGCTCTGCTATCTCTGTTCTCACGTGTATGCAAAATGGCTGAAGATTTGCGGGGGGGGGGGGGGGGACTCGACACAACACAAATGCTTTGAAATAAAACTGAAGTCTGAAGCACGTACAGAACTCTAACATTCTAGTAAGAAAAAGCAACCGAAAATGGCCCAGAGGAAGAGAATGGTTTCTGATGAGAGTAACATGAAAGATCAATAAATCTATGAACAGATACTCAATTTCATGAAACCAGGAAATTAAAATTAAAGCACAAAGGTATTCGACATTACGGGGACTGAGAAAATTAAGTAGTAAGCAAATAAGAAGTACCCACCGGCTGACAGGAGTATGAATTAATACAACCGTCTACAGAAGCAGAGGCATGCAGCACCACTCTAGGATTTTACTCTAACTAATTGTACGCATCATCTGTACATATATATGTGAAGGAACAGGTTCCAACATGCCGTTACCCAAAGTCTGAAATGGCAAGAAAATATAAACTTCAAGATGGCTCCTAAAAATGGGAGGACGACCAATCTGGAATTTTCCTTCAATATAACACAGCAGTTAAAATAAATAAATAAATGAATCTTTGTCATAATATGTCTCAGAAAAAAAAAAGTGTGTTTAATGAGAAAAAGCGAGGTTTTAAATTGTCCATTATAAATTATACCTATATTATCCATATTATGTTCCAGAAATGTGTACACAAGAGATAAAAATGCAAAGAAGAGTAAAGGATTATAAATGTACATAAGTGTATATACTACATTCTATACTGTGTCCTTCATAACAAACATTGCTCAAAAGGATGACATAGTGGGAGGGAGGGCGGGAGGGCGGGAGGGAGGGCGGGAGGGAGAGAAGAGAGAGAGAGACGCCTGGAATAGGGGACATTTGGAGGGTAACATGGAATCCTAGTGTGACAGATATCTAGATATCTATCGTGTGTGTGTGTGTGTGTGTGTGTGTGTGTGTGTGTGTGTGTGTGTGCGTGTGCTGGGGTTTGTGCCCATGCAGAGACCAAAGATTGATATCCATACCATCTACAGTTATTCCTCACCCAGTTTTTTGAGACTGGATCTCTCACTGAACCTAGAGCTCATCCTAAGGCCAGCAAGCTGTGAGCCCTGAGATCCTCCCTGAGCCAGACCCCTGGCTCCCAGCAACACCTGGGGTCTACATACTTTCTGCTGTGCAACCAGAGTGGAAATAAAACAGGACATGTCCTCCTACCGTATCCCAAGACAGTCACAACTTTCACTTGGCAAATGACACAAAGAAAAGTCAGGTGCCTTCATGGCCTTCTGTCTGCTTCCCTTTCTCAAGTGGGACTGGAGATTATTCCATATGGAATTAAACGACAGAACAGAGAGCTCACTGTCTACACTGTCCTTGGCTCAACCTCATAGACAGACAGAGATACCACGTGACACAGAGAGGAAGCCGCTTAGTGTGAAGACTTAGTTCCCATCATTTTAGAGACTGAGACTCTGCCCTGCAAAGCAGAGTCCCAGGATAGCCAATGATATGGTTCACAACCGAGTGCAAAGACCTTAGAACCAAGTAAGCTTATAACTCTGACCCCAGTCTGAGGATAGGAAAGGTAAGCCATACCCCCTCAGCAGGAGACAGTAAGAGCAAATTCTTCCACTTCTGCCTTTTGTTTTACACTGAACATGTCTGCTCCTAGGAAGGAGGGCCAGTCTGCTTTTTCCGATCCATTGATCCTAATGTTAAGCTCCTCCAGAGCTACCTCCACAGACATCCATAAATAGTGCTTAATATATGTAGCCTGGGGGCCATCAAGCAGATACAGAAATGTATCCCCCACACTTACCTTTAAAAGCTACATTAAAGAGTATCATGTTGCTAAAGACAATTAGTTTTTCGAAATGTAACCATTTATTTTGAATTTTAATTTCAGTTTTGGTGCATTTACTGGGTACCATGCCAACCCATTTTTACAGCAATAGTGAGTCTAAGAGCAGCATAAAATAACTGTGAAAAATGGCAGATTCTGCAGTGGTAGAATTCTAATGAATTTGGATTGATTCCGTTGCATTGTAAATCACACATGTATAGTTTCATCTACTTGGACTAATTTATTTAATACCAGTGCTGTCTCCTATGAGGTTAGCTGTTATCATTTCACTGAGAAGATACTAAAACCTAGGAGAATGCTACTCAGGAATGTTTTCGTATTATTTTTCCATGGGTCATCTCTAAATTTATTTTATTTTATTTTCTCATCTTGTTAGCTGCTAAGCAAGGTGAGCATTTTCAAGGGAAAACTCTTATCAGTTCACTCTCAAAGAATCAAAGTTTTTATTTTCAACTAACAGTGTATGACACAAGCTGAGCATGCCCAGAAGCAGTCCTGTCTACCATCTCAGCCCTCAAATATGTGCCCCATGACCTTGACCTAGGCAAGCTCCTAAATGTGTCTGTTATCCGTTTTTCTTAAATCATTACCTTAAACTGCGCATGCTCAGGAAGGGGCCCCTAAGTGTTTTATCATATGAATGTGCATAAGCTCTACAAATAAATTCTTCCTGCTTCTCGCTATTCTGAGATGCCATTGCTTTGAAATTATCCCTCACACCATCTATATCCGTAGCAAATAGTAACTCCTTCCCCATGTGCTCTCTACCTCTGGACCACATTTGTTTGTGTTGCGTTACAGCTGAGAGACAAGGATGTCTGTTGCAGCTTATCCAACATTTCTACATGTCTACAGCAGGAGAAAATTTTTTTTTTCAAATATAAAGCTTGTCACTGGGAAACTAGTGAACGTGCAACCTCTGTCACATGACAATGAGGAGCACCCCACATCCCAACTCACCTTCTCTTGCACTTTTTGGTCAGGGACTTAGAAACATATATGACTCTCTAAGCATGGCAGCAGCATCGGAGAATGAGCAGACACTGTAATTAAATGCACACTTTTTGCTGTTGACCAGGAAGAGAAAAATCAAGACCAGCATGTTATCTCCTCTTAACAGAAAAAAAAATCAAAGTCTTATTAGTGATCTTTGATTCTTTCATGAAAAAAATCACCAGCCTCCCTAAGCTGAAGACAAGTAAAACCTCCAGCCAGTCAAGGAGGGGCATGGCCCAGGTCTGTTCATCCAGCTGTCCTTGAACTTAAGAAAGAAGAAACTTAGCAACACATGTTGAAATGTGCGTCCACTGAGAACATTAAGGGAACTATGCAACGTATTTGGATTCAAATCACAGCATGTGTGCGACCTTTTCAAATCGCTCCTTAGCCCCAGCTTCAGTTACTCCATCTAGTAGCCAAGGGAGTTGGCATTACAGCTATGATACATTATGAATGGACTAAGAATAATCTGCAGAGATAATCAGAGGCTCAGCTTTAGAGCAGACACATTACACAGAACACCACTAAACTACACTTGTCTGTAAGTCATTCTCTGCTTGTTCTACCCCCAAATTGTTGAGTCTCTGAAGCTTTACAATAAATCTCTGAAACTTTTCACTATGCAAAACACTACCTTTTTTTAGTCTTTATGACTGTTAGGGATCAAACTCAGATCCTCATGCATGCCAGGCAACCCAGCATGCCACAGCTGAGCCACCCCACTCCCCCATTAGACACATGTAAAACCTATGTGTTAGGAGGGACTGTTTTGCTTCTGCTGGACACACTTCTACAAACCGTTATGTTGCTTCTAGTTAGTGTTCAAAGCAATGGTATGAATGCAGCATCCTCATAACACATTATTTTGGCTGACCCTCCTTCCTCATCCCCTCTCTCATTTGTCCTCTTTCTCCTCCCAGGACCTCTACTCTGTTTTCAAGTCACCTGTGTTCTATTGCCCTCTACAGTCGCCTCCTGACTTTCTCAAGAACACTTGTCCTCCACATGGTTCACTTTCTGCTTCCTTGGCCTAATCCCACGCTAATACGAACACATACACACACACACACGTTTTTACAAAGAAGATGCCCAGGAAATGACTCATGTGGCAAAGGGCTTGCTGTGCAGCAGAAGGACCATGTTTGGACCCCGGCATCTATATAAAAGACAGGCACAGCAGCATGTGTCTGTAACTTGGAGAGCTGAGGGTGAAGACCAGAAGGTTCTTAGGACTCACTGACCTATAATTCTCCAGGTTCAATGAGAAACACTACCCAAAAACATACAATAGAAAGCAATCGAAAGAGATATCTGATATTGTCCTTTAGGATCCACATACATGTGCACACACATGCCATATGCACATGTATGGACATGTCCATGGGCACACACTCTTGCAAGCACACACATACACACATATCACACAACATCATACATATACATACAATACCCACATACACACATGGCATCACGCACTAATACATAAGTGATAAAAGTAAAGCCAACTAGATTGTCAACAAATGACAAGTATTCACTTTAAATATAAAAGCCCTCAGAGCGTGGAGAATTTGTTTTGGTCCTAATGCTGGAGGCAACGACTCACACACCTGCATCCTTGCATTTGAACATGCTCATTTGTGCTGCTTATATGTCGTGCTGACAGGTCAATTGTCTGCAGACTTAGAGCATCACCCTTGACCATCATTTAGTTACCAAAAAATGGCAGTGAACTGTGTCTCCTCACAGGATGAAGGATGAGAGGCTCTCTCCTGCAAGATCCCAACAAAATGCAATATCAGAAACCAGCCATGAGAAATTAGCAGATACATCCAAACGGAATTCCCAGAATGTGAATGACCAAATCCATTGTGTAACCAACCCTGGGTGGCATTTTGACTTGAAGTCAGTTGCAAAGATGACCATGGGGGGACATTGTTAAAACTTTGGGGTAGACTATAAATTAAGATTACATCGATATTATGTCTTGACCCTTTGAAGGAAGGCTGTGCACATAAAGATGATATATATGTACAAAGAGAAATGATCATAGAAAGGCATTCAAAATGAATGACTGCCTATGGTTACTGGTTCTTTTGTACCACTTTTAAAATCCTTCCTATACGTTTTAAATGAGATCAAATGAAGTGGTAAGAGACTGCTTGACTATGTAACTGCCAGTCAGAAATGTGGCATATGGGATGTCCTGTAAAGTTCCAGGCAGACCCAGTACGTATTTTCCTGGCTATAACACAGAAACTATTAAGGAAGCCAGTAGAATGAGTCACATGTATGTGTGATTTGTGATGCTAAAAAAAAAAAATTTAGCATAGCAGTTAAATAAAAATCCTGGAAGTTAGTGTGAAGGTTTCAGTGGGAATCACAGAGGTATAGGACCACCTTCTGCGGCTATGATGTAGCAACGGAGCACCCATTGGGAGCACCCCTGAGACACGGAGGAGTGGCACTTGGAATGGTACTGTGGTGTTCAAGCCTGTGCACTCTGAAGCTACACGGTCCAAGTTTCCATGGAAGGCAGAGAATAAAGGACAACCGGAGAGGGGAACAGCAAGTGTAGCCTAGAAACAGTGTATATGGTTACTTTGTTTCCATACCCAGGCTTCAGACATAACAATGGAAGTCCTGCTGAAACACAGCACCAGCAAAGAATAAGCCAAGAGAGCAAAATAAAGCTTCTCACAGACCGGGAAGTGATAACCCATATAATATCAGGGTCATCTGCAACAACCATAAAGCTGTCATGATGCGCCATGCACAGGATGAAAACGATCACTGACCCGTGCCTATTTGTATCGACTATCAAAGAGTAGCCACAGAGAGCCATCTTTGATGGAGAAGGATGGTGACCTGGGTCATGTGAAATTTCCTGCAGATGCTTCCGGGGGGGGGGGGGGGGGGGGGCAACCTTTCCTTAGAGCAGAATGCCACAAACTGTCACAAATTGTAGCTGTGTAATGAACCTAAATTAGGAGTTCTCACACATACGCAATCGACAGAGGATCTGAAATGCCATCTGTTATATTTAAACCTCAGAAATCTTCTCTGGAGAAGAAAATGGTTCTCTAATACAAGTTCAGAAGAATTAAAAAATGAGATGTCCCAACAGGTCACCAGCATTTTTTCTTTTTTTTTTTTTTTGCCCCAAACCTGTCTGAATTCAAAAGCTACCTCAGCATTTCATTACTGTGTCTTCCTAAACTTTGCCAAAGTCCTTTTAGCATCTGTATAGCAAGAGAAGGAAGTTGTTCTGAGTAAAACATCCAGAGACCTACTGAGGCAGAAGTTCATCCCTCAGAAGAGGAATAAGACAAAGAACCTGCAGTGGAGAAGAGAGAAATCACAGTGAGGGTTATTTGTCTAGGTAAGGGTATTCAGGAGCAAAGTGCAGAACTGTGGGGACACAGAGCTCTAAGGGCTGAAGGGCTCCTTGTCATTTATACCTAGTGTTTTTCTGACAATTGGGATTTGGTTGCAATTTGCAAGCCATGTACGCAGTCTTTAAACAGAAAGCCATAGGCTTGCTTGGGATACACTCAAAGCAATTTTGTGTATGTGAGAGCTTGCGTTTGGTACTAGCTGTCCATAGCTGCTTTAAGAACAAAACCAATCTGCAGCCAGGTTATGCTAACACCAAGGCCATCTGCAGCCTGGTTACATCACAGCAAACCAACACTTGTTGAAACTGTACATTCAGCTACTTACCCAGATCCAGATCCACCGCTCTGAACTGGCCCACCCCAAAATCTACCCCATCTATGAGCTGTAGCATCTCCATGACACAAGGCAACAACAGAATAACCCAGAAGAATCTCAGTGAGGATCCAGTATTGATGGCGTAGAAGAAGCGAGAGGCCTCAAAGCAGACCAGTGACTCATTGCAACGAACATTCGCAAATAAAGGTGTGTGGACGAAAGGGACACACTCCAACTTCCATGGTGAAATTTATTTCTTTATTAATTTTTTATTTCTTTTTGTGGGGAGGGTATAAGGGTAGACAGTAGATATGGAAGAGTGAATAATGCAAAACTCACGAAGAATCAATAAAAATTATATAGGAAAATCAGTGCATGTCAGGGTAAAGAGATGCACCCACATCTTAGCTCACAGCTATCTGTAGCTCCAGTTCTGGGAATCCAAACCTTCCCTCTAACTCTGAGCATCCCAAGCAAACCTTCCCTCTAACCTCTGAGCATCCCAAGCAAACCTTCCCTCTAACCTCTGAGCATCCCAAGCAAACCTTCCCTCTAACCCTGAGCATCCCAAGCAAACCTTCCCTCTAACCCTGAGCATCCCAAGCATGCATGCAGTATTCAGATGTAACGTTCAGGCAAAACACTCATACACACGAGATGGAATAAATTAATCTTTTAAAGTACATGTCGCTTTATCTGTAAAATAAAAAAATAAAAAAAAACAGAGAAATACCAGAGTCTTCCACTTGTTTGAAATCTCAACAAGCGGACTCACAGTCTGTACCCTGATTTCAGACCACAAGCTAAATGCCTATCCTCTGAACCCCTTTTGGTCACTTTCCTCAAACTTGGCTAGCATTAAACATCCTGAGTTACTTGTTGAATACACTAAAATATTCTAAAGATCAATCTTAGATTTTGTAACTTCTTTGCATTACAGCTTCTATTCTGTCTGGAGCATTTTTCCCAAGTGGAGCAAAGACTGTCGCCAAATCCCCACTGGAAGTTAATTTTAGCAGACTGTTGATTCTCAAAATTATCCATAAATACCCTGACTATTAGGAACCCAAGAATTGTCAGAGAATAGCTGACGTTTTCACTAATACACTCTTGGCTTAAATTTAAATGATCATTCTCAGCCTTAGTATATACCCGAGATGTTAAACATATTTGCTCATTTGTGTAAGATGTTAGGCTCTGTCGGTTTATTGATGGGAGTGAATAATTCTCAGCTGGCAGTGCCAGATTCAGCCAATGGTAATCCAGAGGCAAGAATCTTGACCTTGAAATGGCTTCCGTGTTCTACAGCACCAAGCTTTGATTTTCTACATCCTCACAGCTGACCTTTGACCAAGAGAAGAAAACACACAGAGGGATAATAGGGGGCTTACCACCTCTGAGTGAAGTTAGAATCCTGATTCAGATCAGATTGGGCTGCAAATAATATAGAAGACATAAAACAGCTACGAACGGATGACTCGTGGTAAGGCTATCTGAACGCTGCTGACACAGAGCCCAGTCACGGTCAATGCACCAAGCTCTTTCTTCAACCAAAGACGACACAGCTCCTATCACTGCATTTGACACGCCTCCGCAGGCTTCTTTAATCTGTTTGTTCTGTATTTTTTAAATTTATTTTTAACAGGCACCACTAACTTCTGGAAATTTCTAAGGATTTGCCCTTACTAGCTAAACCATTGCCTTGCTCAGGATGATCCTAAGAGGAAGGATGTATGCTAAATATTTTCACTGACTAACTAGCGTGTTGTGTCTCTGGAGTTGCATTCGGATCGGAGAAGCTTTCTCTCAAGGTGGGGATCGCTATCCATTGAATAAAGAAAAACTAAGAAACATTTCAGGGGATGAAACAGCTGTGTTCACAGAAGCTTTATTAAAGTGTGTCCAGAGCTCTCGGGAGCTAGACTTCCATCTATTGATAAATAAGGCTGTGGTACGGATGGCATCCCTTACATAGCTTGTACTGTATGGCTGTTGCTAATGATTGATGAAACTGCAATCTTTGTTTGTTTTCTTTTTCGAGACAGGGTTTCTCTGTGTAGCCCTGGCTGTCCTGGAACTCCCTCTGTAGACCAGGCTGGCCTCGAACTCAGAAATCCGCCTGCCTCTGCCTCCCGAGTGCTGGGATTAAAGGCGTGCGCCACCACTGCCTGGCTGAAACTGCAATCTTAAAAATCAAAATAGAACAACTTATATTTACAAAATAAAAACACTTAATGTGACTTCAAATGGCGACTATACTAAGCATGAGCTACCCTGAATGTCTTCCCTTTATTGCGAGGGATCCTTTTCTCAAACAATATTCCCTGGTTATACTTTCCCCTCCCTTACATCTCCCAGTCCTGCCCAGGACCCCTCCCGTCTGTACCCACTCCTTTTCTGTCTCTCCTTAGAAAAGAATAGGCTTCTAAGCGATAACAATCTACACAGCAAAATAAAATACAATAAAATGAAGCAAGACTCTCATATTGAAGTTGAACACGACAACCCAACAGGAGGAAAACAGTCCCAAGAACAGGCACAAGAGTCAGAGACCCACTCCTTCTCACACTCAGAGTCCCATAGAAATACTAAGCTGAGCACTATAACTTATACACAGAGGACATAGTGTAGACCCTCATAGGCTCAATACTTGCTGCTTTGGTCTCTGCGCACTCATACGGGCCTTGTTTAATTGATTCAGAGGGCCTTAGTCTCCTGGTGTCCTCCATCCTCTCTGGCTCTTACAATCTTTCTGCCTCCTCATCTTCCATATTCCACGAGCTCTGAGGAAAAGAAATTGAATGTTTCCTATCTTGAAGAAAGAGGTGGAGGAAGAAGAGATGGAGAAATGTGGTAAAGAGAATCCCAGGATAGGTAATAAGGATCTAGGCCTGAGCCCTAACCTCTGTTCTTACTGATGGCAGCCAAGAATGAGGGAACGCCTCTGTGTGTCTATATCCTATCTTCTGCCTGTCTCAGCCACCAAAACAGAACCTCCACACGGAAGGAATTACTTCCTTCCAGTAGACAGGGATGCATGCCTGTCATGTAGGAATCTCCTGGATGACATCCACCTCAGGGTTTTACATGTGTCATATTTGAGAAAGGAAGACTCTGGCCACAGATGAGTTTGAACTAAATGTATTCAAAACCACGGCTGCTACCCACCAGAAAACCCACCACACACAATTGTCCTTCAAACAAAAAATATAATTAGCCTGTAGAAGCATTCCATAAACCCTTCTGACCTCCATGCAGACAGAACCACTGGCATTGATAAAGTGAGTGCATCTCTAAGAGCAGGGTTTATTATTGAGAGCACTTTCTGGATAAAATAATTGATAAGGTCCTAGGAGATGCCGAAAATTCATTACACACTGTGAGGATTTATAACATTGGGTCCTACCGCTCTTAACAAGGAATAAAAGACATGGCACAATAGGTAAGCTCCACAGTGTACAAGTGCAAATTTTCTTTATTAAAATAACTGTGAATTACCATGACTCTTTCTGATTAAAATTCTTTCAAATATGTTTCACGCAGTACACCGGGTTCACTAAACTCTTGCTGATGCTGAGAACTGTTGGAAATTCACTGTATATGATACATGAACGACCTTTCCTTAGAGTATACATGTCACTTTCAAAGGAGCTGATAGCAAATCCAAAGCATAAATAAAAAACACAGTAGGTCTCCTAAAGGGGAGATTCCTTTATTCAGCCTCCATGGATTCCTTTGGCTTTTTGTAAACATTCAGATTAACAGCTGGCTGGCTCTGGCCACAACCATCTCCTCCGTGTGGATGTTTCCTGCCCAAACTCAAGACGGCAGAGAAGGATTGTGCCTGAGCACAGCTGCAGCACACAGCGTGAAACACACCAGCAGAACGGCCCCATCACCAAGAACAGCCGGCACACACCAATCTGAGAGTAATTAATGCGTGATGCACCAACTAGATAGTCTAATTAAATAACGGTGTTTAATTACTAATTAGTGTGTGACTTATGCAGACGGAACATTTAGACTTGTCAGATGTTAAAAAGAACCCTGAGAAACTCGGAGCCCTGTCACTTCTGTGTCTCTTTTTAAATGATGCCCGTGAGGGAGAGGTGAGCCTCATCTGTCTAGCCATACTGCAACACAAAAAACTCATCTATCTTCCTGAGGAAGACACCTTCATTCTGCTTAGGTCATGATGTTACCTGTGACAACACAGCAGGCCACAGAGCCAAAGCCAAGATGGTAGTTCAAAGTGTGGTGTGGTATACAATCCTACTATCCCACCCATTAGAATATCCATGGTGACCGACTGGACTGTTTTAGTTCTTGCTTTGTATATAGTTGCTAATTATTCACACACAATGATTTGCCTTCAATTCTACTCCCCTTGTCATTCAGGGTCTTGATGTAGGGGCTAAAGAGGGATGCCAATAGACTCTGAAGACTGGTTCTGCAAATCACATAAGATTTTGTTCCACAACGGTAAGACTTGGGAGGTTTTTCTTTTTCTTTTTTCTTTTTTTTTTATTTTTGGCATCTACAGAAAAAGTACCATCTGTCTCCTCATTACCCTAAAATAGAAAGCAAAAGGAAAGCTTGGTGAAGCAGCACGCACACACACACACACACACACACACACACACACGCACACACACACGCACAAGCACGTGCACGCGCACGCACACGCACACGACCATGCACACAAGGCTCCATGAATAATGTCTTCTCCATTTGTGGAAAGTGTAGGTGGGAACGCCTCATGCAGAATGTTAAACAGGAAGATGAGATGGACGCCCATCTTTATTAAACATTACTTCTCATAATCTCGCCAAAACAAAAGCAACCAACAACATCTCTGCCATCTCCCTGGAGACAGTGACACACCTGCTGCCTCGAAACACAATCCTATAACAAAAGAAACCACTAAAATCAGGCATTTGACAGGAAGACTTGAGGAACACTTGCCTTCCCAGAATCAACTAGGCTGCTTCCCCCACCCTGATGTTTTTTATGGCGTTGTATTTATTTATTTTGTCTATGAGCATGTGACACCACACATGTGTAGAGGTCCGAGGATGACTGATTTGAGTCACTTCTCTCCTTCTGCTGTGTACCTCCTGAAGGTGAAACTCAAGTCCTGAGGCTTCACAGTAGTACCTTTCCCAGCTGAGCCACTCTGCATCACTACACCCCCACCCCCTAGCCCTGCGTTTTAGGCTGCTCCACTCTGTGGAGTGAGGAAGGTGGCCGGCTCTGTGGAGTGAGGAAGGTGGCCGGCTCTGTGGAGTGAGGAAGGTGGCCGGCTCTGTCCAGACTTCTCCCCTCAGGCTTACCATTCACCTTCACCTTCATCCCTCTTTCCCCTCTAGCTCTGGGGGAATAAAGGAAATTCTGACTTTTTATTCCTAGTAAAGAAGGAAGCGAATGATAGCCCTCAGGAAAATGGATGAACTGTTAACTCCTCACGTTTTCTCTCCTACATAGTTTTAAATCCTCAGTTGAAACACAGGCAGTGTAGGTTCTGAAGCAATGATGATGTTAGCCAGGTGGAGACCTGGGGACACATTCCAAGGCAGGAAGACAGAGGCTCTACATCGCCATGGGGACAGGCCCGCTCCCATAGGGATGGTCAGAGTGGAGGCTCCAGCTGGACAGTGAACAGTAATTATAAGAAACTGCTCGACAGCCTAGGGCAGGGGATAAGAGAAAACTCCACAGGCTGAGTTGAAATTTAGAAGAATCAAAGAAATACTAGAGTCCAGCATAGGAGAAAAGGAACAGTGGCCATCAGAAAGCCAGTTAGTCAGTGGGCCCTGGGGACAGAACCCATGAGCCCTGTCCCTGTCAAAACTGGAAGTGAACCTGTGGCACTGTCTTCTGGGTATTTTGTTGTTGTTTATGTTTTTGAGGATGAATGATACGCATGTGTAGAGTCTAGAAGGTCCATATCATATCTACACAGGTTGTACAGTCATATTAGGAGGGTTATATTTGTTAGCATCATTGTTAATTTCCCACTGCAAAAAAAATCAGCATTCTACAATTTTATTGGGGACAGTATAATGGCATATCGAAGACTTATGAACATACTATATATTTGCTGTTTCTAAAAGAAATAATGCTTTCTGAGTTATGAGGTACTTAGCAAACAATTATTTGGATCAGTAAAGGTGTGTTAGTTAGGGTTTTTATTTCTGTGAAGAGATACTATGACCAGAGTAACTCTGATAAAGAAAACATTTCTTTGGGGCTGGCTTACAGTTTCAGAGGTTTAGCCCATTATCATCATGGCGGGAAACATGGCAGAGTCCAGGCAGACATGGTGCTGGAGAAGGAGCTGAGAGTTCTACATCTTGGTCTGAAGGCAGCAGAAAGAGACTGGATTTCACAGCCAGCCAAGAGGAGACTGGATCACATTGGCCAGACTTGAGCATACATCAAAGCCCACCTAAACAGTGATGTACTTCCTCCAAAAAAGCCACACTTCCTAATAGTGCCACTCCTCATGGACCAAGCATTCAGGGGCCATACCTATTCAAACCAGCACAACAGGTACAGGTAATTGACTAAATCCTGGCAGGTTCCATCTCCAATACAGCAACACCTGGAACAAAAGTTTATCCAGAGTGCCCTCTAGTGGTTTACATTTTCAACACAAATAGACATCCTTTGAACAGCCCTTCTGTACTATGAGAATGATGTGCATATATTTAAGAGTCTCAAAACTGCAGAATTTGGGATCTTTAAATCTGGAAACTATTAAGAGATATTATTTTAGTCCATTAAACCATCAAAATTAGTTTGCTAGTTCATGGCATGAAAGTAATGTGTTCTTGGAGGAATCAATAAATGAGTTATGAGTCTTAGTAGGGATGCATCAAAGTCTTTCCCAAGCCCAGTTTTCTTTTGAATCCATACTTTAGGACAATGGGCCTTCCACAGACAGAGTGCATCGCTGTCCATAGAGAACACAGATGCCAAAGAGGAAACAAAAGTATTCCATGATAACTTCACTATCTACGTCTGAGATTTCAAATCCCTTGTTTATAAACGATCATTATAGCCAGCTCTTTTTTTCTGGAATAAGCTGCCAATGCTCCCAGATGCCTGAACACCAAGGAATACTCTAGACTGAGGGCCGAAGATGGGGATGGGGGTGGCTTACTTGCTCTTCTTGGGCTAGATGCAAGGCATTCTAACCAGAAGCTTAGTTAAGTCATGCTACCGTCTCACAGTTACTGCAGTAATTTACAGAATCTAGGAAAATAAAATAACAACAAATAAAGGCTGTGAGGAAAGTCCAGAGAAGGAGAGTGAAGAAAGCGAGGGAAAAGAAAGTGCCCTCATAGGCATATACGTGAAGGAGAAATAACGAAAACTGTTAATAAGTAAAGCACAGACCCATCAGAGCCTGTGGGGCAGCATCTGAAGCCTGCCTCGGAGGAGGGGGAGCTTGCTGTCGTTCAACCCTGAATCATGCAGAGACCTCCTCCACTGTCCAAAGCAGCAAGGATGGGAAGGAAGCTGAGTGGAAGCTCGTGGTTTCTAAATTTCTGCTCCCAGCTCAGGAACCTCCACAACACGCGAGGATACATTAGAACTCACCAAGCTCAACACAGAAGTCCTCGAACCATCTAAAACACAAACACACACCCGGGTCTAGCTACACCAATCCTGGGTAGATCCCAAAAGAGATCCATCAGCGTGCACCAGGGACACCTGTACATCCATGTTTATTGTAGTTCTGTCTGTAAGCACCACGAGAGGGGAACATCACCAGATGAAAGGAGAAAGCAAATAAGAAAATCATTGCATGAAAATCGATTGAGAAGAAAATCATATGAAGTAAAGTAAGTCACGTTCAGAAAGATGCATCTCTTCTCATAGGCAAAGCACAGATTTTACAGCACGCGTGCACGCGCACACACACACACACACACACTCAGACTATAAAAGAAGAAGGGGAGCTTTTGAGGGAAGGAACAAGAGAGCAATGGTAGGTGTAAATATAAGCAAAGGCTGTGCTGTGTGTGTGTGTGTGTGTGTGTGTGTGTGTAAGTCATTATGAACCTCATTGGTTTGTATATTTGGTTAAGTTTTTCTTTTAATAAACAAGTTGAGAACTTGTACTATGACTTAGGAAAACTGCTTACATTGAAAGTACAAGGACCTGAGTTCCCATCCCCAGAACCTAATTAAAGGGCCAGGAATGGTAGTGAGCACCTGCAATCCCAAGGATGGTGAGCTGGGGGCAGAGGCAAGAGGAGTGCTCTATAACATCATGGATCAGCTAGCCTGGCCTGTGTGGTAAAGTTCCAGGCCAGTGAGAGCTCCTGCTTCAAGCAGAAAGGTGGAAGGTGCCTGAAGACCACCACCCAAGGCTCTCCACTGACCTCCACATGTAACAGGTACCCACCTCCATGAAAAGACCACACATGAAGGCACGCACATACACATACACACAGATTCACAGACACACAAACACACACAAAGAAACCCAGATACACATACAAATACAGAGAAATACACAGAGATATACAGATGCACACACACATACACACAAAACACACACCCACGCACACACATGCACACACAGGCACATACACTTGAACTAGACCTTGAATACCATGGTCCCCAGGGCAGAACTATGGAAAATGGAGAGATCTTTAAGAAGTAGGGCTTTAAAGAACATCTTTGGGTCACTCAAGGTGTGTCCTCAAAGGTGACTATGGGACCCTGGCTCTCTTACCTTCCTCTCTTCTGTTTCCTAGCCACAAATTGAGTGGTTTTGCCCTGCCACACGCTTACCACAGTATAACGCCAAAGCAACAGAATCAATCCGTTGTTGATTGAAGCCTCCAAACAGGCTAATCAGATTGTTATAAAAAAATAATAAGAAGGAAGCTCTGCGGTAATTTTAAGCATGGTTTCCACCTTTGAGTCAACTACAATCAAAGGGAGGTTTCTTTATGAAATTATGGTCGCTCCTACTGTAGCTGTGGGGGATGGTAGAGGGAGTATGAGCCATCTATGACAGCTCAGCTACCTGGTCTTCTTTTTAAAAAGCATGTTAATTTAAAATGTAAATAAGATACGTTAGCAAAAATAGATACACTAAGTGAAAAACTAACGTTGAGCGATACATTGAATCAAGGTGAAGTCTAAAACCTAAAATCGCATAATTAACTAAATAATGATAATGTTCATCTTACACAAGGAAAAGCAACGATGGGTTTCTTTCTTCCCAAATATTTTAGTTATTCTGGTTGGGTTTTTTTTCTCCTAAAATTGAATTGCAGTAATTTAATAATCTGGAGAAAACAGTTAAATGCCTGTATAGTTTACATTCCTCTGTATTTGTTTCAGATTAAATTCTATACTATCCAAGACTTAGATACATAGCCTGCCTGCTTTATAAACCTAGTTACCAATCAAAAGACCAGGAAGAAAAAAAGCCCTAGAAGCTTTTCTACTACTTCCACGACTCATAAGAGGCATCTAAAGACGACGCATGCTTAATTACAGACAAAAGTGCAGAGAACACATATTCAGAGGTGAAGTTATGCAGGGTGAGAGTTACACCATCTATGTCATATTCCTCTTGTTTTTAGTGGGATCTGGCAGGCTAGACCGTTTCCTTGTAGATTGTGTCTTTTGGTCCTTTACCCAGACTGTATACAGATGGTACAGGTCATCCCTGGCACCTAACGAGATGGCAGCTACCTATCAATACTCCACTCTCTGATGCTTCTTCCAGGTCTTCGGACAGTTTAACTAGGGTTTCAGTTCATGCAGGGACACTGACTACGTCTTATGGAAACACTGTGGCATCTGGAATAGCTTTTAGAAGCCACCTTTGCAAAGGCCATGGAGGACAAGGTCAGAGATTAGCAGCTGGTTTGGTAAACTCTGAGAACTTTAGAGTTGCTTACCCTCTGAAGCCTTGCTTTTCCCTCACCTCCCTCCTCTCCAGCAGGAACAACATGGGGATGACTCAGGATAAAGCACACATGCCATTCATGCTAGGCCAGGCACACATAGAGACTCCGCAAAAAATCACTTTCTCCTTCCATATCCCCCCCCCCCGCAAATCCCCTCCTCCCTCTTAATTTTGTACCCAACAAAGATCATTTCTATTGCATAATGGATTGTGCAAATCAATGCAAAATGGGAATTTCCTTGAGCATGCACATTAACCAAGATAAAGGGTGGGTGTACGCCTTCATTCCACTGATGAGAAAACCCACTGGAAATGCCCCACTCCCTCGAAAAGACCAAGTCGTCCAGTGTTCAGGCTGCAGCTACCGCTAATGTTCATACTCCCGACCTGAGATGCTGCTTTTTGTTATTTATTTTCAGTTCATTGGCTTTGTTTTCCAATAACTGGTCCCCAAAATAGCAAATGTAAATACTTTACAAAGACTGTTCTACAATATAAAGTGCTGCACATGATTAAATGTTCAGTTTAAACGGACCCGGGGAAAGTTTTCACAGCGAGAAATATGAATGTAAGAAGAAAATGGCGCTTTTATTGAGTCACAATATTTTCATTGCGACTAAATGTTTCAAATATGTATAAAGCATACTCTGTTCCTCAGGATGAGTGGGATTATTTCAGTTCTGATGGAAAAAGTATAAAAGTACCAGAGTCTTGACTTTTGCTTGACAGTGAACCCTTTCAGGGACAGAACCATCCTTCCCCTCTGTGGTGGTTTGAATAAGCTTGGCCCAGGGAGTGGCACTATTAGAAGGTGTGGTCTTGTAGGAGGAGGTGTGTCACTGTGGACATGGCTTTAAGACCCCTGTCCTAGCTGTGTGGAAGCCAGTCTTCTCCTAGCAGCCTTCAGATGAAGATGTAGAACTCTCAGCTCCTCCTGCCCCATGCCTGCCTGGATGCTGCCATGCTCCTGCCTTGATGATAATGGATTGAAACTCAGAACCTGTAAGCCAGCACCAATTAAATGTTGTCCTTATAAGACTTGCCTTGGTCATGGTGTCTGGTCACAGCAGTAAATTTCTAACTACGACATCCTCAGAAGAAGATACATGCATTTATGAAAGTTTGCAAATTTTCAGTTGAAGGAACCATCTTCCTGCATCTAGAGGATGTGCACAGGCCTGCCATGGACTCAGTTGGTTCCCAGCTCAGCAGAATTAAAATACCCATGTTGACACCTCCAGCCTTCTCATAACTCATGTGATAAAGCTAGAGTGTGAAAAGGAAAAAACCTTAACTACAGGTGTTTTTATATAAACCTTTTAATAGGAACAATTATATTTTACACAAGCGATTGTAAGCTGCTGTGTCAGATAGACGCACAGTGCCATTTTGCCATTTCACCCAGCCATCCCCTCCCATCCTTTCCTTCCCAGCCTCTCTAGGGCTTTCTTCTCAATCCTACACACTGCATTGAAGTCCAGTGTACATACCCAAGACATGGGCTGTCAACCATCAGGCACATGAAGAGTTTTATATAACTTACTCTGCCCCTGAAGAAGTTAAGGATTTGCTGCACTGAGCTGAGGTACACAGAACAAGTATTACTCACGTTTGACAAACACCAGCAGTTGTTCTCATGTGTCAGGTGCTGTGCCAGGCATTTCACACATGCCATATAAAACCTTCTCTACAGGTCTGCAAAGCAATTGCTTCTAGATTGTCCACTTTACAGATGTATAATGTCTCACAAGAAAGAAGCAGCCATTAATTGCACTGTGGCATGAAAGCTACAACCAGCCTAACTGATTGATGCCCTAGGGGGACGGTATATGAATTTCTTCATTCCAAAAACCAGGCTTCAGTATCAGTGACTCTTTCTCTTGCACTCACAATCAGGATGGTTCCTGTTTTTGAAAGCTGTAGTCATAAAGTTTTTTCAACCTACTTTAATAAGGGTTCAACCTCCCCTCTAGCCCACCACCCACCCGAGGTAGTGGAAGAGAAAAGTTGTTAGGACACAGGAGAAGTGGACCTGTTTAGAAATGGCTCTTTGGGAATGAGTCCAATCTTTGTTGTCAGGATATCAGCAGTTTGGTCCAGTAGCAAACAACAAATATGAATCTGCAGCTGCAGTCCAGTCCCCTTGGCAGACACCATACACGAACCAGCA